>JAKJMR010010152.1:0-13792 GCA_024449315.1 Daboia siamensis | reverse complement strand
GTATAGTCAAGGCTATGGTCTTCCCAGTTGCAATGTATGGCAGTGAAAGTTGGACCATAAAAAAGGCTGAGCGCCAAAGAATTGAGGCCTTTGAACTCTGGTGCTGGAGAAGACTCCTGCGAGTCCCTTGGACTGCAAGGCGATCAAACCGGTCAGTCCTAGAGGAGATCAATCCTGACTGCTCTTTAGAAGGCCAGATCCTGAAGCTAAAACTCAAATACTTTGGCCACCTAATGAGAAAGAAGGACTCACTGGAGAAGAGCCTAATGCTGGGAAAGGTTGAGGGCAAGAGAAGAAGGGGACGACAGAGAATGAGGTGGCTGGATGGAGTCACTGAAGCAGTAGGCGTGAGCTTGGATGGACTCCAGAGGATGGTGGAGGACAGGAAGGCCTGGAGGAATGTTGTCCATAGGGTCGCGATGGGTCGGACACGACTTCGCAGCTAACAACAACAACATATTGATTCGAGGTTTAAATGTAATTATTTTAACTGTTCTTAATTTTTGTAATTGTTGTATTGTTATTTTTAAAAAAACCTTGTGAACCACCCTGAGTCCTATGGGAGAAGGGCGGTATATAAGTCTAATAAAGATAAAGATAAAGATAAAACCATTCTGGTTGATTATTGATATAGTATTAGCCCAAGGCACTCACAAAATGTCAGTTTGGGGAAAATTGTCTGAACACATGCAGATTTGAGATCTGACTATATGTGTTAATATAGATTAACATCTTTTTAAAGAATGCAAAAGCTCTCAGCAGTACATGATTTTGTATAATCTGTCCTATTAAAAAGAAAACAGCTCTTGTGCCCTCTTTTCATCTGCACTTCAATCACCTTGAGTATCCTGTAAAGCCACTAAATCCTGTCACACTATTAAATGGGATATAAAGTACCTCTGTATATTTACAGTTTGTACTTCATCGGCCATCGCATTTGTGTTTAATTCAACTATACATGTTATTTGCATTGAAAAAAAATGCTACTGGCATTACTCTGCCATCACTAGCTTTTCACACGTTTTACCTTGAATCTCAGGATTCAATATTAATTGTCTCACATTAATGATAGGGTCAGGGATCTTCCTTTCCTCTTTCAGTGCTTTTGTATTTTAAAGTGGTATCTGGAATTTCAGGCTTGCAGTTCCATTGTACTGTTGGCAATGTCATTGTATGGAATGATAAACTTCTGTAATTCTGCATATTGGACAATAAATCAGTTCCAAGGAAAATCCACCATTTTACCAGATATTTTAATTTTATCTTGGAATATCGGTTGTCCTTGACTTGCAATTCATTTAGTGACTGTTCAAAGATACAATGGCACTGAAAAAGTGACTTATTTCTGTTTTTCACACATGACCATGGCAGCTTTCCCAAGGTCACGTGATCAAAATTCAGAGGGTTGGCAACTGACTCATATTTATGACAGATGTGGTGTCCCTGGGTCATATCATCAACTTTTGTAACCTTCTGACAAGCAATGTCAATGAGGAAAACAGATTCATTTAATAACCATGTTACTAATTTAACAAATGCAGTGGTTCACTTAACAACTGTGGCAAAAAGGTCACAAAATGGGGCAAAACTCACTTAACAAATGTCTCAACAGGAATTTTGAGCTCAAGTGTTGTCATATGTCGAGGACTAACTGTACATAATAGATGACTGCTTAAGCTTTCTCATAAAATAAATAAAAATTTGTTTTCAAAAATAAAATGCTTTCTTTTGCTGCATTAATATATTTCTTGACTTAAACCCTTTGCACCTAGCTATATTTGAAAGTTCTGTTGTGTTTGTGTTACCTCCAATCAATTGCCCTTTGGGTCTTCATTTAAAACAAAGTGAAATTGGAGCCCTGTGTGAGGAAGGAAACATATTAATTATTGAGGTAGCTTCCTAGGGCACTTTTCTGGAATTTGTAGCTGATAAGTGTCATTATTTGATGGTGGGGATTATACATATTTTGGGAAAACTGTAGGAGGCTATTAAAAACAAACAAGGTTCTTGTTTGACACTTCTCTTCCTGATACTCCTGATCTCTCAAATTTAAACCAGGAGTCTCAGAATTTATAGTCAATACAAATAATGTATTAAACAGAGCTTGTCAATTATCTCCACATGAACTATTGATCTCCAAGGTAGAAAATCAAGGCTGTGTTGGGTTTCTTTTCTTGATTAGAACATTTGGGACACAAACCCAAGGCTGAGATTATTTTTGCAGTCAGAAGTTGCTTTTGACATCAAAAAACATTACTCTGTGTGTGTGTGTGCGTGTGTGTGTGTTTGTGTGTGTCTGTGTCTGTGTGTCTTGGGGAATGGGGGTGGGCAAGTCTTAAGCTAGATCATGAAAGACAGAGGAGAATGGAAGTATGTGACAGTTACTCTGCATGAGTAAATTGGCTGCTGAAGGCCAGAGGCAGTAAAAATCAAGTCCAATGAGACTTTCCAGAGAACAGAGCAAGCAGAAATTGCCCTCCGGTTTTAAAAGTAGTCACTGCATTAGTTCCTCAATTTGAAGCTTCTCTGTTGCTGAAAGGAAAGCAATCACAGTCAACTACAACTGGGGAAGCTGAAATCATTTAAGAATCATGTCAACTCCAATTTGTTTTATTCAATCTCTTCTCAACACAGCCAGATGTTTCTCATTCTAAAACCCGTTAATTTCAGTGCACAAATTTAGATTCCCTGATTCTTTTCTAATTATAAGGATGCTACATATCCCTTCATGAAGTTGTTAGGGCAATTGCCTTCAGAATGGGAGGGAGAGATTCTTTCCATACACAAGCTGAATTTTTTGATAGGATTAAAAAACAAACTGATTTTTCCCTAAACATAACTCACAAACTATCCTTGGCTTTTATAGGACCATTTTATTTATTATTAAAATTATATTTATTATTATATTTATAAATATTTTTTTATTTATAAACTGATATTTACCATGGTGCACCTTCAGAAACTGCATTTAAGTGTGGAAAATGTCACTAATGTAAGAGTTTATATAGTCTGTCTGTAATAATACACATGTCCTTGCATCGCTCCTGGAAAATCCAAAAGCATTTTTAATCAGATAGAAGCTTTAACAAAATCGGACTGCAGAAAATCCAGCTATGCTAGAGGCAGTGTTCCAATATATCATTTATTAAGCTACCCTGAAACATTAGGTTTAGACTAGAAAGTAGAGTCTTATAAAAAGATTTTGAATTTGTTGAATTTCACATAAAATTGTGATAACAATTTGTGATAACAAATAGAAGAATCATAGGAATATGTTGATAAAAGACTGACCACATACCAATATGGGTTTCTACTAATTCTATACAATATGTTGTATAGTCCAATCCAAGCAACTCCAGTGCAAGTTTGTCATACATGTACAAAATCCAAATCCTCAAGGAAAAATAGTTTTCATGAATAGCATACAATGAACAAATTTAAAGGAACTCCATCATTCTAGTCAACTTTGTTTCTATTGTTCTTCTATCGTATTTGTATGAAATATAGCTGACACTCAGTTTTAATTCTAGCCAACAAAAAGCCATTCATGGCTGTCTAAGTCTTGTTGGTACACTGACTCTGCTCACATAATTTTCATGACTTTCATTTTTGCTGAACTTGGATACACACACCCACATGGCGAGAGAAAGAGAGAGATGGAGATGGAGATGTTAAGCTCAATCCTCAAACCATTCTATTGACCTACATTTCTTTCTTTTCCAAGAAGTTCCTAATGATTCAAATTCATTGACAAATGGATAGAATTTCAAATTCTTTATCTTAATTACCTAGTTTATGTTTCTCAATGTAGAATGTATAATTTTTTCCTTTGGCTTACAGATTAATGCAGAATAATTTCACACATCAAGAAATTGAAACCAGCAGCTTATTTTTTATCATTACAGCTTTGTAAATAATAATTTAAAAATCACTGTTAGAATTAAAATGGTTAGAAGAAAATGATAGTGAAATGTGGCTTTTAGAAGAAAAATACCATTATAAAAATGTTATAATGCCTTATGGTAGAGTTTTAGCAGAATTAATAACTGAAGGGCACAATATCTGTCAATTATAGTCAAGTTTTATTTAATAACAGTGAACTAGAGGGCAACATAAAATATTTTATATATACCTTGGAAAAACAGATTTGACATACTGACCACTTTAGTAAAGGCTATCGAAAGCTTATAGTTTTATCCTAGCTACAAGAAAGGATCAAGTATTAAAATAATCTTATTTTATTTTCTTCTCTCAATGTAGTTATATTGCAAATAAGGTGCTAAAGTTTCTGGATTTATTCTAAACAATTTTCTTTCATTTTCAGTGCAGCATGCTATTCAGATCAGAAGGTTGTTAACTAATGATGTTTTCTCACAAACTGAATGGACGCAACTAATGGATCTTGCTTTTTCTACCATCTGTTCTGGAGGAAGAATAGGAATTAGCCCAAAGTGAGAGAGGGTTAACTTGAATATTTATGAAATCCATACAAATTTCTTCAGTTACTTCTTTGCCTTCTACCATCACAAAATGAAACTTAGATGAGCTAGCATTAATTTTTCATTATCATAGCATTCTATCAATCTGAGTTAAAGGGTGGCCTGAATCTAAACATGCTCAGAATATTATTTCCTTCATTTTCAGCCTTGTACTAATTTGATTGTTGATACACAAGCTTCTTGTTACTCACTCATGTAAATGTTACTAACAAATCTGTATGCCTAATTTTTAATCATATATATTATTGTTGTTGGGGCAAACTGAGAAGGCTTTGCTCTTGATACCTTGAGGTTAAAAAGGCAGTGACTTTGAACAGGGCTGTGACATCCATATTGTGGCAATTCATCTCTAGATGTTTCTCCAGGCAAATTCTTGTTCTTAATGTACATAGTGAAGCAGGACTACTGCATAAGTACTCTTTCTCTGGTAGCATTTATAAGATTATCCTGCTTAAATGCATGTTAAGTGGTTCTGGTCTTACTTCCAACAAAGGATTCACTATTTAGGGAGCAAGTGTCATCCTAAACAATATGTATGTAATGCTGCACCAATTTCATTGTTATCATTGCCCTTCAGAAATTATTTGTCCATTGGGGAGGATACAGTTTAAATAAAAAAAAAGTTTAAACTCCCAAACCCTCAGTAATAATCTTTTCACTACAGTCTTTTTAACCAACCTTTGTTGCTTTTATTTTCAGATGTGCTTATTCAATAAATTACCAGGCATTTAAACTTACCCTTGCCACATGAAAAGAAAGATATTCATAGTTAACTGCTACTTCCTCCTGAATATTCACCAAGCCAGCATTTCCTCTTGGGGAAACTCTGCATGAAAAGGCTGCTGCTTTTGTATATCAAGCCAGAAAGCACCTGCTGTGCTGCTCAAAGCATGAGTCCTGACACCAGAGCTGTTTCCATGCATAGTCAATAGGTGATCAGGGCAGCAGTTCACTTTCAGGAGAAAAGACATGGTGGCAGAGGGTCTCTGAGTGGCAGGCAGTTTTCTCCTTCATCCTCTCATCAGAGTCAAAATACTAGCACATCCTGAGTGAAAAACCAAAATGTGGAATTTTATATATTATTGTAGACATTTTTTATCCACCTTTATTACTGTTTTAAATAACTCAAGGTGGCATACACACTTAATATCCCTTCCTTCTCCTGTTTTTGGATTCTTCCTCAAACATTAAGCAGCCCATATAACATCTTGATAAGGAATTATAAAACCTTTTTTTCCTGTTGATAGAGTCTTATCATGCCTAACCACCAGCATATTGAGAAAATAGGAGGAGGAAGGAGTATTGTGTGTGTTCACCACCTTGAGCTACTTATAAAAATAATAAATGAGAGATAAAAATAAATGTTTGTATTTTAGTTTGTATTACTTTGATAAAGGTGTCTTCTACTTAATTTATTTTTATTTATTAGATTTTTATCCCACCTTTATTACCTTACAGGTAACTCAATTTAAGCTGTCAGGACTTCAATGTATCTAGCATTTGTAGATTTCTGACATTGTATGTCTTATGCTAATTAAATAGGCAACTCAAGGTGGTAAATGTATCTTATGCTCCTTCCTCCTCCTATTTTCCCCACAACAACAACCTTGTGAGGGTCAGTTGGGCTAAAAACAGTGAGTAGCCCAAAGTCACCCAGCTGGCTTTCATGCCTAACATGGGACTAGGACTCACAGACCCTTGGTGTCTACTCTGTTGCCTTAACTATTAGACCAAACTACACAAAATAATGTGGAGTTAGTTCTCTTCTGGATAAAAGTAATGTTTCAGCCAGTAAATAAATGTACAATATATTGATTTGATGTATTTCATTTTTAAGGAAGAAAAAATCAGTGTGACCATTTGAGGAAGATGGCGTAGAAATTCAAAAACATATATTTCTCAACTCACTGCAGAAAAGCTCACCAACCATGTTGATGGAACTTCAATTTGATCACCTGTATTGGTTGGATTCAATCTACAAAACCTAAATCTGGCTAAGAAATGTGAATGGAATTTCATTGTAGCAACACCTCTGTTTTGTGACAAGCTTGAAAAGAAAAGAAAAAAGTTGCAGCACTTACTACAATCTATTTTGGGACAAGGCCTTGACCATTTCCATTTAGGGATTCATGCCTAAGAACATTATAACACTTCAGGACAATTAAGGCATGTTAAAGGTTGAATCTTTACAAACATTTCTTTGTAGCCTATTGTCTAGCCCTTTGGGCTCGACAATTCACACAGGGGTCCTGTCCACGCCCGCGGCTCTGGCGCCAGCAGCAGAACAGCCGCGCGAGTCAGCTGGGAGCCTCTCCACGCCCGCGGCTCCCCTGGCAACAGCAGGGCGGCCGCGCGAGTCAGCTGGAAGCCTCTCCTCTTCCTGCAGCTATTCCCGCGGAGCCATCGGGTCGGCCTGCGGGCGTGCGGGCGGGCAGCCACCTCCTCCCCCAAGACTTCTCAGCTGCCTGCTCCGCCGCGGCGGCGTTGGGCGGCCTGCAGCCACACCTGGGTGACGGGGGCTGGGGGGGGTTGCAGCGCGGGGCGAAAGGCTGGTGGGAGGGGATTGTTCCGAGGCTCCAGGTCAGGGGGTAGGGGGGATTTTGAGTTGTGCCTACCTGTGCGCTGTTTGGTCCGTAGGGCCAGGGGGAAAACCACGGTGTGGGGAATTGGAGAAAGGGGTGGGGTTTTACGCAGCTTGGGTGGATGCTGGTCTGCTCGGGGAAGGGCGGAGCTGATTGCCCAAGGATTGAAGAGTGCGTTGGGGGTGGGCAACTCCCAACACTGACTTTGTTTCGCATCGACTTTCTGAAGTAAAGAAAACTCCTGCCGTCAACCGTTCCACGTTGTTGTCGTTTGATCTTTGTTGCTGGGGACGTGGACGGGTTTTGGCAGTAAGTCAGCGTTGGGGTTTTGACATTTAATCTACACTGAAACAATGGACCAACACGTCTCTCTCGTGCGTCAAGTGTTGCACAAGCTCCTCGAGGCGCGGCTTTACGTAAAGCTGACGAAATGCAAGTTCCATACCCCCCGTTTGGACTACCTGGGCTACCAGATCTCAGCGGCCAGGATTGCGATGGACCCGAAAAAAGTGGAAGCGATACAACAATGGCAGGCCCCAAGAACCCGACGGCAGTTGCAGAGCTTCTTGGGGTTTGCCAACTTCTATCGGCAGTTCGTTCCGTCATTCGCTGCAGTAGCACTGCCGTTGACGGATCTATTACGAACCAAACGACTGGCGGCGAAACCGCGTCCGGGGCTACGGGTGGCGTGGTCCATTGAATGCCAGCGGGCGTTTGAAACACTGAAGGACTTGTTCACCAGGGAACCCGTGCTGCTACATCCTGACCCTTCGGCGCTGTTTGTCGTTCAGGCGGACGCCAGCGACGTGGCCGTCGGGGCTGTTCTCCTGCAGAGGAACATCAAGGGAGCGTTGCAACCGTGCGCCTATGCCTCAAAAAAATTGTCCGCCACCGAACGGGCCTGGGCTATCTGGGAGAAGGAGGCCTACGCCGTTCGGTGGGCATTGGAGATGTGGCGCCATCACCTGGAGGGGGCGGAGAAGCCCTTCGAGGTATGGACGGACCACAAGAACTTGGAGGCCCTTCAGTCACCCCGAAAACTGCCCCCAAAACATGTCAGGTGGGCTCTGTACTTCAAACGATTCAGGTTTACTCTGAAGTACGTCCTGGGGGGGAAGAACTTTCTCGGACCGGGGGGTGCAATATTTTGTATATGTATTATGAAAGTAGTGCACAAGAAAAAAAAGTGTCACTGCTATGTATAAATTAGAAATTTGGCTACTGACAGCTTAATGAAACCAAACACTAGGTCATAGGCACAGGGGGGAAAAGAGATACTCTCTAAAACTGAAATATAGAATCAGGAAATATTTGTCATAAATAAATAGTAGGGAGGCAGTAAAGACATAAGAGTTATCTCTATGGAGAGATTTCAGGATACTCTAAATGAATTTTTGTGTGTGTGATAATTGTGATTTTGTGAATGGCATCCACTTGATACATACAATGGATCTGGTTGTAGTGATTATCCAGAATGTGATTTAAAAATTTATATGGTTTATATTATTTTGTATACTTTCCCTCCTCATGTACTCTAATTGATTTAATAACACCGGAGAAGTGCCTTGAAATGGTTTTAAGATTCATGCTATTAGGCAATTGATTGCATATGTATGGTGGAAGTATAAAAGAAGATTAGCTGATTAATTGCCACTTTGGCTATCACATCATAAAGCACTATATAAAGCATAAATGATATTGGAATGTAAATGGATGACATATTGAGACTTATTGATATTTGAAAAAGATGGATTTAAGATAAAGACAAGGGAACAATTAGTAAATGAAGGATTTGTGTGTGATTGGTTTAATTATTGAAAGATTTAAATTTGCTAAAGAAAAGTTTTTCCACAGGAACTAAATCTGAACTGGACATTAATTTATGTTCTGGAGATGACCACTTGATTTCTAAAGTATATAAAATGTTAAGATGAATCTAGAAGATGAATACACTTTGGGTATAATATCGCCCTGCCTATTTAATTTATATGCAGAGCACATCATGAGAAAGGCTGGGCTAGATGAATCAAAAGCAGGAATTAAGATTGCCGGAAGAAATATCAACAACCTTAGATACGCAGATGATACCACTCTAATGGCAGAAAGTGAAGAAGAACTAAAGAGCCTCTTGTTGCAGGTGAAGAAGGAGAGTGCAAAACTTGGGTTGAAACTTAACATTAAGAAACCAAGATCATGGCATCTGGCCCTCTCAATTCCTGGCAAATAGATGGGGAAGAAATGGAGGTAGTGACAGATTTTATTTTCCTGGGCTCCAAGATCACTGCAGATGGGGACTGTAGCCAAGAAATTAAAAGACGCTTGCTCCTCGGGAGGAAAGCCATGGCAAATCTAGACAGCACACTAAAAAGCAGAGACATCACCCTGTCAACAAAAGTGCGTATAGTCAAGGCTATGGTCTTCCCAGTTGCAATGTATGGCAGTGAAAGTTGGACCATAAAAAAGGCTGAGCGCCAAAGAATTGAGGCCTTTGAACTCTGGTGCTGGAGAAGACTCCTGCGAGTCCCTTGGACTGCAAGGCGATCAAACCGGTCAGTCCTAGAGGAGATCAATCCTGACTGCTCTTTAGAAGGCCAGATCCTGAAGCTAAAACTCAAATACTTTGGCCACCTAATGAGAAAGAAGGACTCACTGGAGAAGAGCCTAATGCTGGGAAAGGTTGAGGGCAAGAGAAGAAGGGGACGACAGAGAATGAGGTGGCTGGATGGAGTCACTGAAGCAGTAGGCGTGAGCTTGGATGGACTCCAGAGGATGGTGGAGGACAGGAAGGCCTGGAGGAATGTTGTCCATAGGGTCGCGATGGGTCGGACACGACTTCGCAGCTAACAACAACAACATATTGATTCGAGGTTTAAATGTAATTATTTTAACTGTTCTTAATTTTTGTAATTGTTGTATTGTTATTTTTAAAAAAACCTTGTGAACCACCCTGAGTCCTATGGGAGAAGGGCGGTATATAAGTCTAATAAAGATAAAGATAAAGATAAAACCATTCTGGTTGATTATTGATATAGTATTAGCCCAAGGCACTCACAAAATGTCAGTTTGGGGAAAATTGTCTGAACACATGCAGATTTGAGATCTGACTATATGTGTTAATATAGATTAACATCTTTTTAAAGAATGCAAAAGCTCTCAGCAGTACATGATTTTGTATAATCTGTCCTATTAAAAAGAAAACAGCTCTTGTGCCCTCTTTTCATCTGCACTTCAATCACCTTGAGTATCCTGTAAAGCCACTAAATCCTGTCACACTATTAAATGGGATATAAAGTACCTCTGTATATTTACAGTTTGTACTTCATCGGCCATCGCATTTGTGTTTAATTCAACTATACATGTTATTTGCATTGAAAAAAAATGCTACTGGCATTACTCTGCCATCACTAGCTTTTCACACGTTTTACCTTGAATCTCAGGATTCAATATTAATTGTCTCACATTAATGATAGGGTCAGGGATCTTCCTTTCCTCTTTCAGTGCTTTTGTATTTTAAAGTGGTATCTGGAATTTCAGGCTTGCAGTTCCATTGTACTGTTGGCAATGTCATTGTATGGAATGATAAACTTCTGTAATTCTGCATATTGGACAATAAATCAGTTCCAAGGAAAATCCACCATTTTACCAGATATTTTAATTTTATCTTGGAATATCGGTTGTCCTTGACTTGCAATTCATTTAGTGACTGTTCAAAGATACAATGGCACTGAAAAAGTGACTTATTTCTGTTTTTCACACATGACCATGGCAGCTTTCCCAAGGTCACGTGATCAAAATTCAGAGGGTTGGCAACTGACTCATATTTATGACAGATGTGGTGTCC
This sequence comes from Daboia siamensis, assembly GCA_024449315.1. NCBI lineage: Eukaryota > Metazoa > Chordata > Lepidosauria > Squamata > Viperidae > Daboia > Daboia siamensis. The sequence continues at coordinate 2,870 of JAKJMR010010152.1, read as the reverse complement.
CTGGGTCATATCATCAACTTTTGTAACCTTCTGACAAGCAATGTCAATGAGGAAAACAGATTCATTTAATAACCATGTTACTAATTTAACAAATGCAGTGGTTCACTTAACAACTGTGGCAAAAAGGTCACAAAATGGGGCAAAACTCACTTAACAAATGTCTCAACAGGAATTTTGAGCTCAAGTGTTGTCATATGTCGAGGACTAACTGTACATAATAGATGACTGCTTAAGCTTTCTCATAAAATAAATAAAAATTTGTTTTCAAAAATAAAATGCTTTCTTTTGCTGCATTAATATATTTCTTGACTTAAACCCTTTGCACCTAGCTATATTTGAAAGTTCTGTTGTGTTTGTGTTACCTCCAATCAATTGCCCTTTGGGTCTTCATTTAAAACAAAGTGAAATTGGAGCCCTGTGTGAGGAAGGAAACATATTAATTATTGAGGTAGCTTCCTAGGGCACTTTTCTGGAATTTGTAGCTGATAAGTGTCATTATTTGATGGTGGGGATTATACATATTTTGGGAAAACTGTAGGAGGCTATTAAAAACAAACAAGGTTCTTGTTTGACACTTCTCTTCCTGATACTCCTGATCTCTCAAATTTAAACCAGGAGTCTCAGAATTTATAGTCAATACAAATAATGTATTAAACAGAGCTTGTCAATTATCTCCACATGAACTATTGATCTCCAAGGTAGAAAATCAAGGCTGTGTTGGGTTTCTTTTCTTGATTAGAACATTTGGGACACAAACCCAAGGCTGAGATTATTTTTGCAGTCAGAAGTTGCTTTTGACATCAAAAAACATTACTCTGTGTGTGTGTGTGCGTGTGTGTGTGTTTGTGTGTGTCTGTGTCTGTGTGTCTTGGGGAATGGGGGTGGGCAAGTCTTAAGCTAGATCATGAAAGACAGAGGAGAATGGAAGTATGTGACAGTTACTCTGCATGAGTAAATTGGCTGCTGAAGGCCAGAGGCAGTAAAAATCAAGTCCAATGAGACTTTCCAGAGAACAGAGCAAGCAGAAATTGCCCTCCGGTTTTAAAAGTAGTCACTGCATTAGTTCCTCAATTTGAAGCTTCTCTGTTGCTGAAAGGAAAGCAATCACAGTCAACTACAACTGGGGAAGCTGAAATCATTTAAGAATCATGTCAACTCCAATTTGTTTTATTCAATCTCTTCTCAACACAGCCAGATGTTTCTCATTCTAAAACCCGTTAATTTCAGTGCACAAATTTAGATTCCCTGATTCTTTTCTAATTATAAGGATGCTACATATCCCTTCATGAAGTTGTTAGGGCAATTGCCTTCAGAATGGGAGGGAGAGATTCTTTCCATACACAAGCTGAATTTTTTGATAGGATTAAAAAACAAACTGATTTTTCCCTAAACATAACTCACAAACTATCCTTGGCTTTTATAGGACCATTTTATTTATTATTAAAATTATATTTATTATTATATTTATAAATATTTTTTTATTTATAAACTGATATTTACCATGGTGCACCTTCAGAAACTGCATTTAAGTGTGGAAAATGTCACTAATGTAAGAGTTTATATAGTCTGTCTGTAATAATACACATGTCCTTGCATCGCTCCTGGAAAATCCAAAAGCATTTTTAATCAGATAGAAGCTTTAACAAAATCGGACTGCAGAAAATCCAGCTATGCTAGAGGCAGTGTTCCAATATATCATTTATTAAGCTACCCTGAAACATTAGGTTTAGACTAGAAAGTAGAGTCTTATAAAAAGATTTTGAATTTGTTGAATTTCACATAAAATTGTGATAACAATTTGTGATAACAAATAGAAGAATCATAGGAATATGTTGATAAAAGACTGACCACATACCAATATGGGTTTCTACTAATTCTATACAATATGTTGTATAGTCCAATCCAAGCAACTCCAGTGCAAGTTTGTCATACATGTACAAAATCCAAATCCTCAAGGAAAAATAGTTTTCATGAATAGCATACAATGAACAAATTTAAAGGAACTCCATCATTCTAGTCAACTTTGTTTCTATTGTTCTTCTATCGTATTTGTATGAAATATAGCTGACACTCAGTTTTAATTCTAGCCAACAAAAAGCCATTCATGGCTGTCTAAGTCTTGTTGGTACACTGACTCTGCTCACATAATTTTCATGACTTTCATTTTTGCTGAACTTGGATACACACACCCACATGGCGAGAGAAAGAGAGAGATGGAGATGGAGATGTTAAGCTCAATCCTCAAACCATTCTATTGACCTACATTTCTTTCTTTTCCAAGAAGTTCCTAATGATTCAAATTCATTGACAAATGGATAGAATTTCAAATTCTTTATCTTAATTACCTAGTTTATGTTTCTCAATGTAGAATGTATAATTTTTTCCTTTGGCTTACAGATTAATGCAGAATAATTTCACACATCAAGAAATTGAAACCAGCAGCTTATTTTTTATCATTACAGCTTTGTAAATAATAATTTAAAAATCACTGTTAGAATTAAAATGGTTAGAAGAAAATGATAGTGAAATGTGGCTTTTAGAAGAAAAATACCATTATAAAAATGTTATAATGCCTTATGGTAGAGTTTTAGCAGAATTAATAACTGAAGGGCACAATATCTGTCAATTATAGTCAAGTTTTATTTAATAACAGTGAACTAGAGGGCAACATAAAATATTTTATATATACCTTGGAAAAACAGATTTGACATACTGACCACTTTAGTAAAGGCTATCGAAAGCTTATAGTTTTATCCTAGCTACAAGAAAGGATCAAGTATTAAAATAATCTTATTTTATTTTCTTCTCTCAATGTAGTTATATTGCAAATAAGGTGCTAAAGTTTCTGGATTTATTCTAAACAATTTTCT
>JAKJMR010010141.1:0-16814 GCA_024449315.1 Daboia siamensis | reverse complement strand
CCTCCCCCTTTTTGAATTGTCTGAAACAGTTCCTTTAATGGCTTTATCATCTCAAACTGTAGATTTTTATAATACGCAGCGGTCAAACCGTCGGTGCCTGGTGCTTTACCTACTTTTAACTGTTTGATTGCCAAATATATTTCTTCTTCTGTTATCCACTGATTCATTTCTTCTTTTTGCTCTTGCGTAAGAACCGGGATGCTAAAGTCTTTTAAATATAAATCAATGTCCATTTCATTAATCTTGTCACTAGCATATAATTTAGAAAAAAAATCAACAAAGGTTTCCTTAATAAGATTCTGTTGATACACAATCTTTCCCTTATGTTCTATTTTGTCTATATTAGAAACCCTTTGCTTCTTTCTTAGCATATAAGCTAACCATCTGCCTGGTTTATTGGCATTGCAAAAAGTATTATGCCTTGCAAACCGTAAATTAGTTGCCACCTGATCGGCCATTAACTTATCAAATTGTCCTCTTAATAACTTAATAGTCTCTTTAGTCTTCACATCCGATGGGTTCAAAATTAAAGCCTTTTCTTTTTCCTTAATCTCTGTCTCTAATTCTTTCCTCCTAAATTCCAAATTACGTCTATATTTATTATTAAGATATATCAACACACCTCTCATATACGCCTTACTAGCATCCCATACCATTTCCATAGAAGTACCCTTATGCATATTTGTTTCAAAAAAAACCTTCATCTGTTTTTTACACTCTTCCACATTTTTCTGATTTCTGAACAAGTTCTCATTTAAACGCCAGGAACGTCGTTCTCTACTGTCTTTTCCAATCTCTAACCAAACTGGGCTGTGATCAGACATAGTCTTTGAACAAATCTTTATCCTCTTAGTTCTAAAAAAAAGATCATTAGACAATAATATAAAATCAATCCTGGAAAAAGATTGATGTCTATCAGAAAAAAAAGTATAGTCCCTTTCTTGTAAATTCCTTTCCCTCCAAACATCACGTAAATCCATATCATCCATCATCTTAAAAAAAGATTTAGGCAATTTAGCATGACTTGGGGTACTTCTGTAAGATCCACTCTTATCCATTTGTACGTTCAAGACACCATTCCAATCTCCCATAAAAATAAAAGATTTGTAATCCAATTGAGTAATCCTGCTGTGTAATAAGCTATAAAAATCAGCTTGCTGTTGATTGGGCGCATATAATCCAACCAAAAGAGTTTTTTTACCTTCTAGTAACAAGTCCACAATAACATATCTTCCTTGTTGGTCTGCTTCAATTAACTCTGCTGTAATTGTATTCTTAACATAAATAACCACTCCATTTTTCTTGTTAACTGCAGAAGCAATAAATTGTGTACCTAATCTTGAATTTGATAAATACTTTTGGTCCATAGCTCTAATATGTGTTTCTTGTAAGCAAATAACATCAGTCTTAAATTGCTTTAAATATTGAAAAATTTTCTTTCTCTTTTGTGGTGAGTTTAATCCATTGACATTCCAAGTTAAGAACTTAGTCACCATTTCACCATTAAGGAAACTTTTCTTGATTTTTATTCTAAATTATATGCTAGAGATAAGATTAATGAAACAGACATTGATGTATATTTGAGGGACGATAGCATCCCGGTTCTTACGCAAGAACAAAAAGAAGAGATGAATCAACTGATAACTGAGGAAGAAATATTTTTGGCAATCAAACAGTTAAAAGTGGGTAAAGCGCCAGGTACGGATGACTTGACTGCTGTGTATTATAAAAATTTACAGTTTGAGATGATAAAGCCACTAAGGAATTGTTTCAGACAATTCAAAAGGGGGGAGGAGTGCCTCCGTCTTGGAAAACTACTTTTATTTCTTTGATTCCGAAGGAAGATCAGGATGTTACTCAAGCAAGAAATTATAGGCCAATATCACTTTTGAACACGGATTACAAGATATTTGCTAAGGTTTTAGCTAATAGACTGATGAGGGTATTGCAACAGGTAATTCATGGTGATCAAACTGGGTTTATAAATGGTAGACAAATGAAAAATAATGTGAGGCATATAATTGATTTGCTGGAATTTTTGGAAAGGAATAACCAGATCCCTGCAGCATTGATCTTTTTGGATGCTGAAAAAGCCTTTGATCAATTGGATTGGAAATTTTTGATGAAAGTATTAGATAAAATGAATTTTGGGGATGAATTTTTACAACCAATCAGGGCATTATATCAAAAGCAAACAGCCCGAATAATTGTGAATAATAGTCTGACTGAAATGTGTAATATTGAAAAGGGTACGAGGCAGGGGTGCCCGCTATCACCCTTATTATTTGTTCTAACATTGGAGATATTATTGATTAAAATACGGAATTCGGAACCAATTAAGGGAATTCAAATAAGAGATCAGGATTATAGATTGAGGGCATTTGCGGACGATCTGGTTATTACGGTGACACAGCCAGAAAATTCTGTTATGGAATTGATGGAGTTAATATTGCAATATGGAAAGTTTCTGGATTTAAGGTTAATATACAAAAAACTAAAATGTTATCTAAAAATATGACAGTATTACAAAAGGTAGCTTTAGAAAGGTTAACTGGATTTGAAATTGTTGAAAGGGTTAAATATTTGGGGGTATACTTGACACCCTCAAACGTAAAATTATACAAAAATAACTATGAAAAGCTATGGAACAAAGTGCAAAAAGAATTGGATAGTTGGAAAAAATTACAACTGTCATTATTGGGAAGAATTGCAGCAGTGAAAATGAATGTTTTGCCAAAATTTCTATTTTTGTTCCAAATGATACCCATTCTTAAGGATTCAAACTTGGAGGAATGGCAGAAGGGTATTAATAAATTTGTTTGGGCAGGGAAAAGGCCACGGGTTAAATTCAAAATTATGCAGGACACGCGTGAAAGAGGTGGTCTAAAAATGCCCAATCTTAAATTATATTATGAAGCTGCTGCATTATCAGCGATAAGTGATTGGATTAACTTAACACAAGGGAGATTATTAAATCTTGAAGGTCATGATTTGCTATTTGGTTGGCATGCATATTTATTGTATGACAAGAAGGTAGATAATGTGTTTAAAATGCATATTTTAAGACATGCTTTGTTGCGAGTTTGGAAAAAGCATAGACATAAGTTAAACTACAAGATACCTTTATGGGCAATACCGAAACACGCAATAGAGAACATAAATGTTGGATTTAAACATGATGTGACTACATATAAGGAAATCTTGAGTTTGGAGAGGAATGTATGGTGTTTGAAGCCATATAACCTTTTACGAGGAAAAAAGATTGTTCAAACCTGGTTTCAGTATGGGCAACTACAAGCCAGGTGGAAAGAAGATCAGAAAATTGGTTTTTTAATGAATGATGAAAACTTGGTAAAGCAAATTAGAAATCAGGGCCCAGCACATATCAAACGGATATATCTTGCATTGATAGAAATTGATTCAGAAACAGAAATTGTTAAAGATTGTATGATAAAGTGGGCTCAGAATATTCAGGAAGTTATTACAATGGATATTTGGGAAAAGATCTGGGTGAGAAATGTAAAATTTACACAAGCTCAAAATTTAAGAGAGAACTTTTATAAAATGTTTTATAGGTGGCATTTAGATCCTAAAAAGTTAGCAAGTATGTATCCGAATTATCAGCCTAAATGTTGGAGATGTGGTGGCGAAGATGCAACGTATTTTCATATATGGTGGACTTGTAAAAAGGTTAAAGCATTTTGGATTAAAATCTGGTGGAATATGCAGAAGATATTCAAGAAAAGGATAAAGTTTTGTCCGCAATTGTTTCTACTGGGCATTATTAATGACACTAATGTTGTGGACATTAAGCTGATGCTGAACTTGATTACAGCAGCGAGACTTTTAATAGGGCAATACTGGAAGAAGGAAGAACTGCCGACTATAGAAGAATGGACTTTAAAGGTTTCCAACCTGGCGGAAATGGCAAAGATTTCAGCGTATTTGAAAGACCATTCGCAACAACGATATAATGCGGAGTGGAAAAAATGGATTGATTACATTCAGAATAAATATGGGACTAAAAAGTTTCATTTAGCATTTGAATAAGTATTGATGGGATATTTATATTGCTTGTAGTCATTTTATAAGAGCTAAAGTGCGGTAGATTTAATAGTTTATTGTTATTAGCATATGGTAGTTTATGATTGTTTTTTATTTTTATACCTTGTATTTAGCTCTGGGAAGTCGGGGAGGGGGGAGGGGGGAAGGGGAGGGTGGGAGGGTGGGATTGGGTTGGGAAGGGAGGGAGGGGGTGGGGGTCGGGATGTTAAAGATAAAATGTACTGAAAAACTTTTCAATAAAAAAAAAAGAAAAGAAATCATATCTAAATTCACACCCATAGATACACCCTCTATTGGTTGTCCAGGAATCCCCCAAATTGGTATTTTATAATTCAACTTATAATAATACTTTTTCCAAACACGCAATAAAGCACTTCTTAAAATATGAGATTTAAAAGCCTTGTCAACTTTTTTATCATAAATCAAATATGCATGCCACCCATATAATAACCCTGGGCACATAGTATCAAAGCACAATTTCCTCCTCCAATTAACAGTCATAAATCACATTCCCCAATTAGCTTGAAGCCCGGGCTTCCTCTCCATCTGTCCAGCCCGCCAATTCTTTATCAGCTCTGAATCCAATAACCTTGATTCTTACGCTAAGTTTCTGTGTTGTTATGTCTAGCTGGACTCTCATTCACATCCCCCCTCCCAGCATCATCTAACTCTAAAAGCAAAAGGGAAAAATGGCTACATTTCCATTTGTTGTCAATGCAAAACCATCCAATGTTTTCAGCATTGACAATTGCTCTATCATTGCATTAGCTTTCTCTGCCCCCCCCCCCCATTGGTACTTGGATGAAATCTAGAGATAATTCCCTGTGAGGACCCTATCAATTTGATAAACTACCACCAAAACCTTGCAGTAAACTGCTCCACCTGGTCAGAAATGATGTGCCTTGGGACAGTTTGGCTAAGGTCTGAGCTGATGGGATCTTCAGGCATGCCAGAAAATGTGCTTGCTTCGAAAATAGGTCAATCACAGTCCAGATTACAGTATTCCCAGAACTCTCAGGCAGTTCCACAATGAAGTCCATGGCTATCTCCTCCCACGGGCTGTGAGGGTTAGCCACCGGCTGCAACAATCCAGGAGGCTTTCCTGGCAGTCTTTTCATTGAAGTGCAGGTCAGGAACCCAACAACATAGTTCTCTATGTTCTTGTTCATTTTGGGCCACCAAAATTGCCTCCTGGCTAAATGGAGGGTCTTCACAAACCCAAAATGACCAGCTAGACAAGCTCTCCATGGGCTTCAGCCCTCCCCCTCCTGTTTTTAGCACCTCACTAATAGGCAAGGCTATCTGTGCAAAGGAGGGGATAAATTGTTGGTAGAAATTAGCAAACCCCCAAAAGCTCTGTAGTTGCCTGCGGGTTCAGGGAGCTTCTCACTCTAATATGGCTTTCACTTTCCCAGGGTCCATTACCGCCCCCTCACTTGATATGTGATACCCTAAATAGTCCAAGGTATTCTTGTGGAAGTCACACATAGTTTGACATAGAGTTTGGCTTTCAGCTGCTTCTGCAGTACCTCTCTCACTATTTTCACATGTTCTTCCATTGTTTCTAAGTAAATGAGAATGTCATTGAGGTAGACAAGCACCCCCTTGTATAGATGATTGTGCAGCATCTCATTAATTAGCTGCATGAACACCGCTGGTGCCCCCTGTAGTCCAAAAGGCATCACCCTGTACTGGTAGCATCCCAAGGGGCAGTTGAAAGCAGTCTTCCATTCATCTCCCTTCTTGATCCTCACATGATAATACGCCTCTCTCAAATCCAACTTGGTGAATACTTTCCCCTTGGACAGGTGCCCCAGCATGTCTTTCATGAGGGGTAGGGGGTACATATTTTTCATGCACACCCCATTGATCGCCCTAAAATCCACACATGATCTCAGCAATCCATTTTTTTTCTCCTTAAAGCGCACTGGTGCAGCCACCTTGGATTTAGCTGGCTGGATGAAGCCCCTGGCTAAATTCTTGTCCACAAAGGTTCAGAGTTCCTCCATCTCCCCAGGGGTCATGGAGTACATCTTTGGCTTAGGGAGTTTTGTCCCCAGTAGCAATTCAATAGCACAGTCTGTGGGGTGGTGAGGGGGGAGAGCATCTGATTCCCGCTCACTAAATACTTCCACCAGGTCTCGATACTCCTTTGGAATTCTTGGCTCTACTGGACTGCTCTCAGCCAGTTTGTTGATTGCCTCTGCTTTCACTTTCACAGCTGATCACACTCGCCTAGCCTTAGCCGGCTTCTCCACCCCCAGTCCTTTCTCATCCTCTGCCATCTTTGGGGCTATAATAAACTGGATAGTCTCTTCGTGGCTTCCCATTTTTAGGCTCACTGGCTCAGTCAGGTTGCAGTCACCCCTCTTCCCCCCCCCCCATGAGTGAGCCATCTACCTGCTCAAACATCATGGGTTGCTTCAGTCTCTTAAGCCTTAGTTCCAACAAATCCACCACTTTCAGGCTGATTAAGCAATGGGTGCACCCCGAGTCTAGCAGGGCCGTGAAGGTCCCCCTTGCTCCTGACTGGGGGACGACCACCTCCACCTGGGCAGTCAGCAGGGTGATGGTGCCACTTACCATTGGATCATCTTCCTCCTTGTTGTCACTCTCATAGAACAAGGCTTTTGAACCAGTGGTACGGGTACCACCTGTGGTACACTGACACCTGGCAAGTGGTACGTGACCATCCTAGAAAAGTGGTAGTGGGGGAGGGGAATGAGCTGAACTGGTGGCAGCAGTGCACAAGCCTGAGTGAGAGACAGCTGGAGCTGCAGGGCTGTCAGGGCTCAGTGGAAGTGCCAGGATCAGTGCCAGGCTCCAGCTGGAGCTCGGTGCTGATCCTGGTGCTTCAGCTGAGCCCAGAAAAAGCACCGATCAGCTGGAATGTTGCAGCATCTCCAGGGTGTTGTGATTTACATTCAGATGCTTGGCAACTGATTCATATTTATGATGGTCACAGTGTCCCAGGGTCATGTGAAGTGACCAAAACCTGCTGTAACCACCCAGCAGACGGGGGGAATAAAAACCAAACACCCCCACCCCACCCCCGCTGCCAATCCTCAACAGAAATGGTCACAACAATGAAAACCTCAGACAGGAGGAAGAGCGCCTCCGGGTGGGCAGGCAGGTGTCTTGCTTGGCTGTGGCTTGGAGGGCACTTTTTTCAGTGCCATTGTAACTTCAAACAGTCACTAAGCGAACTGTTGTAAGTCAAGGACTACCTATACTTCATCACTTTTTTTCCTTTTTTTTGGTCATCAAGTTTTTGACACCTTGCTAGGCGAATGGTGGTACTCGGATATTGCCATATCCTAAAAATGGTACAATGGGTGAAAAGGTTGAAAAGCCCTGTCATAGAAGACCGATCCAGGCTTGCCAGGGGTTGGAGTTCCCTCTCCTTCACTTGATTGGGGGGAGACCTCCACAAATTGTTGTGCTGCTCACATTTTCTCCTTTGTCTTCTTCTGAGTCTTCTTCAGCTTGGGTGGTCTTGGGGTCCTGGGCATCAACATGGATTGGGGGGGCAGGCAATTGGCTGCTTTGTGGCCTTATTTCCTACATTAGAAGCAAGCTCCAGCATGGCAATGCAGACCCTCTCTGGTGGTCAGAGGTGGTGGCCTTCCCCCTCTTCGTGCTGGTGGGTGCTTTTCCTGGCTCCAGCAAGGGTGGCTGTGTGTTGCCAAAACTCCATCAGATCCAGCTCCACTGTGGTGGCCAGTTGGTATCAAGCTTGGAGATTGTTGGGGATCCCCCAGGGTAGGCAATTCTGGTACACCTCTTTGTTTAGCCCATTTTGAATTTGGTAGAGCAGCAGATGCTCCAGCCACCCCCTCAGTCTCCCGGCTATGCTGCAAAACTCCCTAATATACTCAGCCATGGATTGGTTCCCTTGCCTTATGGAGCAGATGTCAGATTCCACCTGGCAGCTTGGGTGGGGTCCCTGAACCTTGCCCAGAGACCTTCCAGGAAAGCATTGATGTTCACCAACTCCAGAGGCCCCTCATTGTTGAGCACCACCATCCATTCAGCAGCATCCCCCTTCCAGGTTTTCCACGATGGCGTTCACACAGGCCACTTCATGTGAGAATGCTACTCCATACTGGTCCAGGTAGTGTTGTGATTCTGTGCCAGCCTGTGATCCTGTCAGCTGAATCCAGGGAATCAGGAGGAGGAGGAGGGGCTTGGGGAGCCATCAGAGTCAGAGGAAGGCTCTGATGAGCCCCCAGAATTACAATATGATGAAGAACCTGGCCCCCTCACTCATGCTCACGATGAGACTCAGATGTGCTGGGAAGCTGAGTCAGACTTTGAGGATGCATAGCTGGAAGACATTATAGATGCTCGCAAACGCCGACAGGTTACAAGAGCAGGACAAAAGGAGACAATGGGGCGACTCCAGGGGAGGAGAAGGCATTGAGAAGCCACGCCTTGGGGCTGCATAATAAAAAGGGAAGGTGTGGGTGGTGCTGGTTGCTGAAGGCAACTGTTTGCAAAGGATTCCAGTTTCAAGGGCTCATGTTTTGTTTGCTTTGCCTGTGAACTGTTTCCTGTTTGACTCATGCTCTGTTTTGCTTTTGGGACAATTATCAGGTCTGTAACTCAAATAAAAGGGGTTGGTTTTCCAGCCTACTTGTTAAAAGAGGGGTTTGTCTTTGTGAAGTAACAAAGACATACGTAGGCTGGGACAGAACAGGTAGATCCACACCTGGTTCAGGAAGTAGGCGAGCTTCTCAGGTCACCCATCGAACATGGGCTTCAGGGGTGGTGGCTCACAGTCATCTCAAACCAGCAGGTAGCTGGGCAGCACCCCCACAACCTGTTGGGCAGCTTGGACAGCCCTTTCCTCATGCAATTGCAGCTGCCCCATCTTCTCCACTCACCTTGCACTGTGTTATGCCCCCCAAGTCCAGCTGGGCTGCCACCGGTGCATCACAAGGAAGGACCAGCCCTGGTTTGGCTGCGGTCTCAATCTTCTTTTCCACTCCTGACATCATTATGTTACACTCCTCTCAGAAGCCTCCAGGTAGGCTGCACTCATAACTTAATGACAGTTGATTTAATGTCAACTGTCCAGCTTGTGAATTCAATATTGAAGAAACTCTACGGTCTTGAGGTGCCATAAGAGATAATCTTTATTGAATACACATCCTGGCACTGAAAAAGTGAAATCAACTCTAGTTTTCCCACGCGAAAATCTGGTTAGTTAAGAATAGCTTTTCATAACCCCCACCCCACCAAATGTTCACATTGCCCAATCACATCCCTTCAGTTTGTTATGCGAATGGTCCACTTCTTTGTCAGACACATACTTTTGATGACCTTGGGTCTCATGCTCCGTGGACGGGTTCTCGAAACTCCTGTTTCTTTCCCAGGCTCTCCCTCCCACCGTTTCTATGGCAAGTTGAGTAGCAACAGAGGTTAGCAAGTATCTTACCAATTCAATCTTGACAGGCAGAGGGGGACGAGACCGGGGCCTGGTCCACCAGAGGAGCCTCACTGTCCCTCTTGGGCCATGCAGGGGAGGGGGGCTCAGACAGTGGCGTGGGCTGCCTGGGGCCCTGGGCAGCGGGGGGGGGGCAGGCTCCCGGCCCAGTCCTCAAGCTCCAGGGGCACTGGGACCCTGCAACTCGGCCTGGCACCACTTCCAGGGGGTGCCCGGCTGTGCATGGGGAAGCTCCAGAGCTGGGCTCAGGTGAAGCAGGGAGGGGAGTCCCAGCTATCTCTTGGAGATGGGGGGCTTCCCACCCTTCACATTTTCTGGGGCCGTCGGAGGTGTGGTGGCAGGCATGCAGCTCGTCCTGCATGTGCAGCGGAGCTGGTGAGCGAAGTTTGATGGCGGGGGCTGAGCATGCAGGGGACATGGTCGTGATGGCAACTGGCTGGGCTGTCTTGCCATGGCCCCACCATATGTCGGTTGCCCACGCCCACTGTGGCTGGGACAAGGTGGGCAGCCATCTGGCCATCTGGCAGGCCAGATCATGTGCCTCCCTCCTGCTCCTCTGCTGCTGCTTGGTGCTTGGAGGGCCCACCCGGTGGCTGTTGTGCTCTGTCTTTGCTTGCCAACACATGCTGCGGCTGGGGGGTGGCAGCCACCTGGCCACCCAGCACGTCTCTCAGGCTGGATCATGTACTTTCCCCCCTGCCTCTGCCTCTGCCTGATGCTTGGAGGGATTGCCCAGTGACTGCAGTGCTCAGACCCAAGAAGGATCCATACCCATTTGCACTACTCAGGTGACCCTGATAACACAGATAAACCTCCTGGTGGCCTCATTGATTCTCTAAAAGAATGCAGGGGCGCCCAGGTAGGGGTAGAGCTCTCCGGGGCCGCCAGAGCTAAAAGTTTTGGCGGCTGAAGGATTGAGCCCCCCCGAAGCCTGGGTTTGCTCCGGACTGCGGGGCGCCTCTGCTCCGTGCTTTTTGGAGCAGAGCAGGGCGTCTGCAACCATTCCTGCCAACAAGAGAGAACCTTTGAGAACTTGGATGCAGGCAGAGCGGTACAGGAGATCCAGGTGAAAGTGAATTTAGGATCTTTAACTTAATGGACTTTGTGGAGTTTGAAAGTGAAAGTGCGTAGTAGGCAATAGTGGGTGAAAATGGCTGCCAAATCCTCTAAAGTTCTTAGAAGTGCGGGGGCTTCTCCGGTGCAGCAGTCTTCGTTACAAGCTTTATTGCCCCCTCCCCCTGCACCTGCACCTGCACCTGTACCAACTTTTACAGTTAAAGATTTGCAGAATGTGATGAAAGAGGCTATGGAAAAGCAATCGCAACAATTAGCTGAGTTTATGGATGAAAAGCTCACGGAGCTTTTTGATGAGAAGTTAACAGAAATAAGGGCAGACATTTTACTTGCATTTCAAGGCATGGCTGTGTGTATTGAGCGCTTGGACGAAAGAGTGGAAGATCTCAGCCAAAATAATATTAGATTAGATGAAAAAATGACAGAGACTGAAAATGTGGTGGAGAAAATTGATAGTGATTTGACTTTGGTACAGTACCATGGGATGGAGTTTGCTGTGAGAATTCGAGGCTTAAAAGAGGATTCTAAAGAAAATTTGAAGAAAACTGTTTCTGAGGCTTTGGAAGGGGTGCTGGGGCGACCTGCAGATGCAATTATGGAAGATATAGACAAAATTTTCCGTGTTAATTCGTGGATTGCAAGACAAAGGAAATTACCCTGAGATGTGGTGGTTTATTTTACAAAGAGAGCAATTAGAAATGAGGTTATCCAAGCCTTTTATAATACTAAATTCACAATTGCTGAGCAAGAAGTCTTGATTTTAAAAGAGATCCCTCCAAGAATTCTAAGGAGAAGGAAGGAGTTTGCCTTTTTGGCACAAGAATTAAGACGACGTGATATCAAGTTCAGATGGGAGATACCAGTGGGCATGGTGGTGATGCATGAGGGTACGAGATATCGTCTTATTACAGTGTTGCAGGCACGTGATTTTTATAGTAATGTTTTAAAAGCAGTCCCCATACCACTTTTGGAATCTACAAAGAAGAATGGCGAGGGAGAGCCTCAACTACGCAGTGAGAATTTACAAGGTGCTGAAGGAACAATGCAGACAGATGAGAAAGCTACAGAAGTGGATCAAATTTCAGTATCATCGGAGGAGGCCAGAGACCAGAGGATGACGCGTGCTGCTTCGAGACGAATGAGACGAGAGCAAGAACAAGATCAGCAGAAAGTTACGATGGCACCTCCAAAACTTACTTATAGTGAAGCTGTGGGAGGAGCGCGAGCTAAGAAAGTGCAGGTGATCTTGGGAGAAGCGCTCCCAAAGCTTCGGGTCGTGAAGGATGGCGACAAAGTTTCTAACTTGGAATGTTAATGGCTTAAATTCACCACAGAAGAGAAAGAAAGTTTTTCAATATTTAAAACAATTTAAGAATGATGTTATTTGTTTACAAGAAACACATATCAGAGTTATGGATCAAAAGTACTTATTAAATTCAAGACTGGGTACACAATTTATTGCTTCTGCAATGGATGAGAAAAATGGAGTGGTTGTTTATGTTAAGAATACTTTGACAGCGGAGTTAATTGAAGCAGATAAACAAGGAAGATATGTTATAATTGAACTGTTAATAGAAGGCAAGAAAACACTTCTGGTTGGATTATATGCTCCTAATCAACAACAAGCAGATTTTTATAGTTTATAACAAAGCAAGATTACTCAGTGGGATTATAAATCTTTTATTTTTATGGGAGACTGGAACGGTGTTTTGGATGTAAAAATGGACAAGAGTGGTTTTTTTAAAAGTGTTTCAAGTCATGCTAAACTGCCTAAATCCTTTTTTGAACTGAAGGATGATTTGGAACTGCGAGATATTTGGAGAGAAAGAAATCTGCAAGAGAAGGACTATACTTTTTTTTCCGATAGACATCAATCTTTTTCTAGGATTGACTTTATACTAATTACTACTGATTTCTTTTCCAGGACTAAGAAGATTAAGATTTGTCCATGAACTATGTCTGATCATAGTCCAGTCTGGTTAGAGATAGACAAGGATAACAGAGATAGGCGTTCCTGGCGTCTAAATGAGAACCTGTTTAGAAATCAGGAAAATGTGGAAGAATGTAAAAAACAGATGAAGGATTTTTTAAAAATTAATATGTATAAGGGTACTTTTATTGAAATGGTTTGGGATGCTAGTAAAGCTTATATGAGAGGTGTATTAATATATCTGAATAACAAATATAGACGTAATTTGGAATTCAGGAGGAAGGAATTAGAGAATGAAATTAGGGAAAAAGAAAAGGCCTTAATTTTGAATCCATCGGATGTGAAGATTAAAAAGGTAATTAATTTATTAAGGGGACAGTTTGACAAGTTGATGGCTGATCAAGTTGCAACTAACATACGGTATGTTAGACATAATACTTTTTGCAATGCTAATAAACCAGGTAGATGGTTAGCTTATTTGTTAAGGAAGAAGCAAAGGGCTTCTATTATAGATAGAATAGAACATAAGGGTAAGGTAGTGTATCAGCAGAATCTTATTAAGAAGACTTTTGTTGATTTTTACTCTAAATTATATGCTAGAGATAAGATTAGTGAGGCAGATATTGATGCATATCTGATGAATGCGAATATTCCTGTTCTTACACAAGAACAAAAGGAAGAGATGAATCAATTGATAACTGAGGAAGAAATTTTTTCAGCAATTAAACAATTGAAAGTGGGTAAGGCTCCAGGTACTGATGGTTTGACTGCTGTGTATTATAAAAATTTGCAGTTAGAGATGGTAAAGCCATTAAGGAAATTGTTTCAGACAATTCAAAAGGGAGGAAGGGTGCCCCTGTCCTGGAAAACTGCTTTTATTTCTTTGATTCCGAAGGAAGATCAGGATTTCACCCAAGCAAAAAATTATAGGCCAATATCACTTTTGAATACGGACTACAAGATATTTGCTAAAGTTTTAGCTAATAGATTAATGAGGGTATTGCAACAAGTAATTCATGGTGATCAAACTGGGTTTATAAGTGGTAGACAAATGAAAAATAATGTGAGGCATATAGTTGATTTGTTGGAATTTCTGGAAAGTAACAATCAGATCCCTGTAGCATTGATCTTTTTGGATGCTGAAAAAGCCTTTGATCAATTGGATTGGCAACTTTTGTTGAAAGTATTAGATAAAATGAATTTTGGGGATAAATTTTTACAACCAATTAGGGCATTATATCAAAAGCAAATAGCCCGTATAATAGTTAATAATAGTTTGACGGAAGAATGTAACATTGAAAAGGGTACGAGGCAGGGGTGCCCATTGTCACCTTTATTATTTGTTTTGACATTGGAGATATTATTGATTAAAATACGGGACTCGGAAAAAATTAGGGGAATTCAAATAAGAGATCAGGATTATAGACTGAGGGCGTTTGCAGATGATTTGGTTGTTACGGTGACTCAGCCTGAAGACTCAGTTGTAGAACTGATGGAGATAATAATGCAATATGGGAAAGTTTCTGGGTTTAAGGTTAACGTACAAAAAACTAAAATGTTGTCTAAGAATATGACAGTATCACAATATGACAGTATGTTTTAGAAGAGCTAACGGGATTTGAAATTGTTAAAAGGGTTAAATATTTGGGGATATATTTGTCACCCTCGAATGTAAAGTTATATAAAAATAATTATGAAAAGTTATGGGCAAAAGTTCAAAAAGAATTGGATAGTTGGAAAAAATTACAATTATCTTTATTGGGAAGAATTGCAGCAGTGAAAATGAATGTTTTGCCAAAAGTTTTATTTTTATTTCAAATGATACCTATTCTTAAAAAGGATTCAAATTTAGAAATGGAGTTTGCTGTGAGAATTAGGGGTCTTAAGGAGAATCTCAAGGAAGATTTGAAGAAATTAGTCTCTGTTGCTCTGGAAGATGTGTTGGGAAGGCCAGCTGAAGGAATTGCAGAAGATATAGATAAAATTTTCCGTGTTAATTCCTGGATTGCAAGACAAAGGAAATTACCTAGAGATGTGGTTGTTTATTTTACAAAGAGAGCAACCAGGAATGAAGTTATTCAAGTCTCTTACAATACTAAGCTTGTGATCGCAGAGCAAGAAGTTCTGGTTTTAAAAGAGATCCCTCCAAAAATTTTAAGGAAACGAAAGGAATTTGCATTTCTGGCACAGGAGCTTAAGCGACGTGATATCAAGTTTAGATGGGAGATCCCAGTGGGTATGGTGCTAATGTTTGAAGACACAAGATACCGTCTTGCTACAGTGATGCAGGCACGTGATTTTTATAGCAATGTTTTAAAAGCAATCCCCATACCACTTCTGGAATCAACAAAGGAGGGAAAGTCTCATGATGCCGAAGGAATACAGATAGATGAGAAAGCAGCAGGAGTGAGTCAAATTTCAACAGTATCAGAAGAAGTAAGAGACCAGAGGATTACGCGTGCTGCTTCGAGACGAGTCAGACGTGAGCAAGAGCAGGACCAGCAGAATGTTGTGGAACCTCCAAAGTGTACCTATAGCCAAGCTGTGGGAGGAGCGCGGCCTAAAAATGTAAAGGGGATTCTGGAAGACGCGCTTCAAAAGCTTCGGGTTGCCAGAAATGGTGACTAAGTTTTTAACTTGGAATGTCAATGGATTAAATTCACCACAGAAGAGAAAGAAAATTTTTCAATATTTAAAGCAATTTAAGACTGATGTTATTTGCTTACAAGAAACACATATTAGAGCTATGGACCAAAAGTATTTATTAAATTCAAGATTAGGTACACAATTTATTGCTTCTGCAGTTAACAAGAAAAATGAAGTGGTTATTTATGTTAAGAATACAATTACAGCAGAGTTAATTGAAGCAGATCAACAAGGAAGATATGTTATTGTGGACTTGTTACTAGAAGGTAAAAAAACTCTTTTGGTTGGATTATATGCTCCTAATCAACAGCAAGCTGATTTTTACAGCTTATTACACAGCAGGATTACCCAATTGGATTACAAATCTTTTATTTTTATGGGAGACTGGAATGGTGTTTTGAATGTACAAATGGATAAGAGTGGATCTTATAGAAGTACCCTAAGTCATGCTAAACTGCCTAAATCTTTTTTTGAGATGATGGATGATATGGATTTACGTGATGTTTGGAGGGAAAGGAACTCACAAGAAAGGGACTATACTTTTTTTTCTGATAGACATCAATCTTTTTCCAGGATTGATTTTATATTATTGACTAATGATCTTTTTTTTAGAGATTAACATACAAAAACCTAAAATCTTATCTAAAAATATGACAGTACTACAAAAGGTAGCTTTAGAAAGGTTAACTGGATTTGAAATTGTTGAAAGGGTTAAATATTTGGGGGTATATTTAACACCCTCAAATGTTAAATTATATAAAAATAATTATGAAAAGTTATGGAACAAAGTGCAAAAAGAATTGGATAGTTGGAAAAAATTACAATTGTCATTATTGGGAAGAATTGCAGCAGTACAAATGAATGTTCTGCCAAAATTTTTATTTTTGTTTCAAATGATACCCATTCTCAAAAAGGATTCAAATTTGGAGGAATGGCAGAAGGGTATTAATAAATTTGTTTGGGCAGGGAAAAGGCCACGGGTTAAATTTAAAATTATGCAGGATACGCGTGAAAGAGGTGGTCTAAGAATGCCCAATTTTAAATTATGTTATGAAGCTGCTGCATTATCAGCTATAAGTGATTGGATTAATTTGACACAGGGGAGACTATTAAATCTTGAAGGGCATGATTTGTTATTTGGTTGGCATGCATATTTATTGTATGACAAAAAGGTAGACAATGTGTTTAAAAGGCATATTTTGAGGTATGCTTTGTTGCGAGTTTGGAAAAAGCACAGACAAAAGTTAAATTATAAGATACCGTTATGGGCAATACCCAAACACGCAATAGAGAATATAAATGTTGGATTTAAACATGATGTGATTACATATAAGGAAATTTTGAGTTTGGAGAGGAATGTGTGGTGTTTGAAGTCATATAATCTTTTACGAGAAAAAAAGATTGTACAAACTTGGTTTCAATATGGACAATTACAAGCCAGGTGGAAAGAGGATCAGAAAATTGGTTTTTTAATGGATGATGAAAATTTGGTAAAGCAAATTAGAAATCAGGGACCAGCGCATATCAAACGGATATATCTTGCACTGATAGAGATTGACTCAGAAACAGAAATTGTTAAGGACTGTATGATAAAATGGGCACAGAATATTCAGGAAGTTATCACAATGGACACTTGGGAAAAGATCTGGA
>JAKJMR010010136.1:0-11039 GCA_024449315.1 Daboia siamensis | reverse complement strand
TTTTTTGATATGAAAGTTTCCCTTCTCTCCTTGCCTTTTTCCCATGTTTCTACCCCTGCAGTTCTCCGCTTGCGGCGCTCCTATTCCGGCACACAGCAGAACCTGCGTCGTCCTGCAAATTATACTTGGACTATTTTGGACTTCCAAGGAAACATCCTTTATTCCATCTCTAATCGAACTCTGTGGCCCTGGTTTCCTGCACTTTACTTTGACTTTGCTGAAATGCTGGTCGGCGTCCATGGATTTAAACATAAAACAAAATGCGATCCTTCCCCTTGGGAAGTCTGGAACACTGGTCCAGGCCTGTATATCTGCCCAGGACATCTTACTGATCTCTCCCACCTAGACAAATGTGGAACCATCTCTGATTGGTACTGCAAGTCCTGGCAATGTGTGTCAACCGGAAAGATTTGGTGGACTGCTCCCTATACTACTGACTATATCAAAGCTATACTAGGCCCTGATAACAATTTGCCTTGGACTTCCTGCACCAATTGGGCCTGCTGCGGTGTTTGCCTTAATCCTATGACTGTTACTTTTACATCTCACGGAAGGAGTCTTCCGATTACTGAATGGTTTATAGGGAAAAGATGGGGGGGAAGGTCGACTGATAATTCCAAAACCAGTCATCCAGGTAATATATTCATAATCCGTCTAACCATGTCCTTAGCAATATCCCCACCTGTGGGCCCAAACAAACAAGTCCTCTTGCTAAAGCACACTGTTGAAAATGAATATAAACAACCTCTTTTAGAATTAGCCTCTGTGGCTGATGAAGACTCTGAATCGGAAACCATTCCTTTGGAAAAGCGTACTGGCTCCCTGCGGGCTCTCCCGGAGGGGGGATCCACTGGGGATGTCATAGCTTTAGAAAGATATTAACCATCTTAAAAACTAAAAACAGAGGACATATGGATATATCATTGGTTCAGGTTTTCTTAGGCCTCACAGCCGTGAGAACTTGACTTGACCTTTTTCCGTGCTGCATGGTGTTTGGTACCTAACAGACATGATTTATAGTACCCAATTGCATTGCTCCTCAAGTTAAGTTTCGCTTTCCCTGAGTTAGGTTTCTATTCTGCTGAAGTGTATGATTTCCTGTAAATCAGGTGGTGTTTTGCTAACACGTATGCTCTGACTTATGCTGTCTGGTAACTTTCGATATGCTACCTCCTTCTTTGCTGTAGTTACCCCTCCCTGCTAAAACTGCTTAATAAAAGAGACTGTTGCGATCTGTTCGGGAGACACAACATCACCCCGGGCACTTCGTGCTCTCTCATCTCGAGAAACTTCTGCTGTGGTGTTTTTTATTCGACTTCTTTCGTCCTTGCGAGGACCCCCTAAATTGTCTCGGCGAGGGCTGAGACTCGTTCCTGCGGGAACCCAGGACAACATCAACAGGGAACCTCGGGCAACGAGTACATGTTGCAGACTCGCTGAGACATCTGGGGGCTCGTCCGATCCTGTTGAGTTGTCCAGAGATGCGATCGTTGTCTAGCAGTGCGTCACCTTCACCCTCATTGCTTACCCGTCCGGACGCGACACGTGCACACGTAAGTAATGGGCTCCTCGAACTCGAGAGTCTCGTCAATGCATAGGGATGAGCTCTATTTTCTGGTGAAGAAGGCTAATTGTTTGCAAAAGGTTAATGGCACCACTGTCTATCCTCTTTCTAAGAAATCTCTTACCTCTTTTCTGTCCTATGTTCATGAGAAGTGTCCTGCCTACCCGGAGGAAGGTACCCTTAAGAAGCTACCTGGACGCGCTTGGGAAAATTCCTCCATGAACACCCTCGAGCTCCGCCTGATATCCTAGTGACTTGGCGGGCCATTATGGCTGCTCTTTGCACCTCTATCCTAACTCTCTTTCTACTGACTCGGCTGCTCCGCTCTCTTCTCTTACGGAGGAATCCCTGCCAAAGGTCTCTCCACCTCCGTATGAGTCTCCTACTGTCTCTGTAGCTGCCTCTGCTCCCCCTGCAGACACAGCTCTTTCTGCTCCTGCAGCGTCTCCCCCTCCACCGGAGGATACAAACACGACTGCAGGAACCTTTTCTGCCTTGGTTGTTTCTTCCTCTCTTTCTCTAAGAACTGAACCCCCGATATCGGCTTACCCTCTAACCCTTAATCCAGCGGGAGGACGGCCGGTACATGAGAACATTAACATGCGGGTGCTTAAAAATTTAAAAGAAGCTGTTACTTCCTACGGTATTCACTCTCCGTATGTAATGGGATTGCTTGATTCTCTGATGGATACAAATATTGTAATGTTATTGTATGATTGGAAGTCTTTATTTTCCATGTTATTAACACCTGCTCAATTTGTCATCTGGTCTTCTGAATATAATAAATTGGCAGATGCTGAGATCATGCGAGGCTTGCCTCAAGCAGTTTTGGCTGATCATATAAAAGGAACTGGAAATTTCACAACCTTGGTCCAGCAGCAAAATTGCCCGTGCCGTGATTTTGCGATCATCCGCCTTTGTGCCATGGGAGCGTTGAAGCAGGTGGATGATGCAGACGGCCGAGCCTCTCAAACATTTTTGAAGGTTATTCAAGAACCTTCTGAGCCTTATACTACCTTTATAAACCGGCTCCAAACAGCGCTGGAAAGACAAATTCAAAATCAGGCTGCTCGCAAGGAGCTTTTGATAAAATTGGCTTTTGAAAATGCTAATGAAGATTGTAAAAAAGTACTTCAGCCCTTGACTGGAAAACCAGGTGTTACTCTTGCTGAGTTTTTACAGGCTTGCCGTGTGGTGGGAACCACTTCTCATAAAATGTCTGCTCTTGCAGCCGCTATAACTTCTTCCATGCCTGCCTCTAATACTCAAGCTTTTCCTGTTGTCAAGCATGGCAATTGTTTTAATTGTGGGAAGCCTGGTCATTTCAAGAGTCAATGTCGCTTGCCCGGCGGTGGAGGAGCTCTGCGCGGGAGCGCTCGGGGTCCTCCCCCCCAACCTACTAATGAAAAGCCAAAAACTGTTTGCCTGCGTTGCCGTAAGGGCTTTCACTGGGCTCGCACCTGCCCTCAGGGTCCTTCTCAAACTGCGCAGGGAAACTAATTCAGGGGCGTTCAGCTAGCCCCACTTCAAAGGCTGATTTGCAAGCTGTCTCCACTAATCCATCTCTTGCTTTTCCTGTTCGTCTTTCTGCAGACTTCATTTATGATGACCCTGGTTCTGTTTTCACCATGCCTTTAAAGGTCTCTCTTCTTGCTCCGCTCCCTCCAGATGTTCCTGTTCTTTTGTTTCCTAACTCCTCTCTTACCCTTGAAGGTGTTATAGCTGCACCTTTTCTGCATAATTCAGACTCCTTAAAAAACATCTCTTCGGCTGCGATCGGTGATCGCTGCTTTTCTCTGAAGGCGGAAACTGTTGTTGCTACTCTTATTCTCTTGCCTCCACCTGTTCATCCTTTCTCTCTTTGCTCTCCAACAGCCTGTGCAAAACGCCAAGCCAATAATTTCCATTCTTCTCAACAGCCGCACCTTCTCAGGTCTTATTGACACAGGCGCGGATGTTTCAGTGATTTGCACAGCTGAATGGCCCTCTTCCTGGCCTCTTTCTGACGCTTCTACTGTTCAAGGTGTGGGAGGTGCTCAGGCTGCTAAGGTTAGCACATCTTGATTGACTGCATCTACCCCTCACTCCTCTATCACTGCTTTCCTTCGACCTTTCATCCTGCCCTTGCATACTAATTTGTGGGGACGGGATCTCTTGTCTCAACTTCATGCTACTCTAACTATCCCTTAATTTCATACGATGTCTTTTCCTCCTTTATCTCTTGTTTTGAAATCTTCCATCCCTGTGTGGGTGGATCAATGGCCTATGTCACAGGAAAAGGTTATAATCCTGCAGAACTTAGTGGCTCAGCAACTACAGGAAGGACATCTTGAATTTTCAACTAGCCCTTATAATACTCCTGTCTTTGTAATCAAAAAGAAAAATGGGAAATACCGCCTCCTGCAGGATTTGAGAAAAATTAATGCCATAATTCAGCCCATGGGACCTCTACAATGTGGCCTTCCAAATCCAAACTTAATTCCTCACAATTATGACTTGGTAGTAATAGATTTGAAGGATTGTTTCTTTTCTATTCCTTTGGCTCCTGCTGACAGAATTCTTTTTGCATTCACCATTCCTCAATTTAACAATTCAAGGCCTACTACTAGATATCAATGGAAGGCCCTTCCTCAAGGCATGATAAATTCTCCCACAATGTGCCAATATTATGTCGATAAGGCCCTACAGCCTTATCGTGATGCAAATCCTACCTTTTTGGTTTATCATTACATGGATGATATTTTAATTGCAGCAGATGGTCCAAAAGGCATTGTTTCTCAAACTCTTACTTTTCTGTATACTATTTTGGCTCAATCTGGTCTTCATGTTGCTCCTGACAAAATTCAAACTCATTATCCTATGCAGTATTTGGGTCATAAGCTCATGGCATCTGCTGCCACGCCTGTTCTCCCTACATTACATCTCCCGGAAAAAACTACACTTGTTCAACTCCAGCAATATCTGGGAACCCTTAATTGGGCCAGACCTTATCTGTCAATTTCAACTCATGTTCTATCTCCTCTTTTTTCTGCTCTGATAGGCCTTAAACATCCATCAGACACTGTTGTTCTAACACAAGATCAAAAGACTGCTTTGTCTTTAGTTAATACTGCTCTCACCCAGAGATGGGTCGACAGAGCTTTGCCTAATGAGCCTCTCTTGTTTGCTATTCTACCTACTCCTTCTCTTTTAACTGCTTTCATTTTCCAATTGACTGATGGAAAGAAAATGCATATTTTGGAATGGATACATTTGGCACACACTCCTAAGGCTTCAATTACCACCAAAGCCTTACAAATGGCTCTTCTCTTGGATAAAGGGAGGAGACGTACAAGGGCTCTTATGGGTATAGAATTCAGTACTCTGTATGTACCTTTTAAATTAAGTCAATGGGAATCTTTGTTTCAAACATCAGATGCATTGCAAAATGCCTTGGCGGATTGGAATGGTATTCTCTCATGCCATCTTCCTCCAGATCCTCGATTACAAATTTTAAAAACTGTTCCCATTCTTTTTTCAACTCCTATAAGTTCCTCTCCCATCAAAGATGCCCTCACTGTGTTCACAGATGGCTCAAAATCCATAGGTGCCTGTGTATGGCAGGATAAAGGACAGGACAATTGGCAGACTCGTACTACTTCAGCTCAGTCTTCTGCCCAACAAGCAGAATTGTCTGCCTTCAATCTTGCTCTTTCAATGTTTCCCGATCAGCCCCTTAACATTATTACAGATAGTTTGTATGTTTCACATCTGGTCTCTTGTATATACGATGCTTACATTTCTCCCTCAACCCCTGTCCCTTTAATGAGACTTTTTTTACAGCTCCAGGATTTGTTACATCTCCGTGCTCATCCGCTGTTTGTAGCACATATTAGAAGTCATCAACATCTTCCTGGATTTTTATCAGAAGGAAATCATATGGCAGATGAGGCATGTAAAACCAACCCGTCCTCCTGTCTATATACCTTAACAGCAGGAGAAAGCCATGACTATTTTCATCAGAACAAAAAGGCTCTTGTCAAGCAGTTTGGTATTACCCATCAAGAAGCCACTGCCATAATTCAACAATGTCCAACATGCAGTCTACAGGCATCTGCAATCCCACAAGGGGTCAACCCCAGGGGTACTAGTGCTTGTGAGACATGGCAAATGGATGTAACTCAATATCCATCCTTTGCCCCTTGGAAATTCATTCATGTTTCCATTGATACGTATTCAGGTTTCATCATGGCAACCTTGCAAAGGGGTGAAACCGCAAAACAAGTTATTAATCATTGTATTCAGACTTTCGTAACATTGGGATGTCCAAAAACTCTAAAAACTGACAATGGACCAGCTTATACGAGCTCTGCCTTTGCACAATTTTGCCATCGCTGGTCAATAATCCATAAATTCGGCATTCCTTTCAATAGCCAGGGCCAGGCCATTATAGAGAGAGCGAATTTGACTCTTAAACAGGCCTTGGACAGACACTTGGGGTCAAAAGGTATCAGCCCCCCGACACTCCCGGCGCTGCAAAATGTATTAAATGTTTCCTTGTATTCATTGAATTTTCTTAATCTATCTGGATCTCCTGCCTCTACTGCTGCCTCGAGACATTTTTCCACTCCTCCCCTCCCCTCTTCTCATCCTCTGGTATATTATAGGCATCTTCCGGATCCAGCTTGGAAAGGTCCAGCTCAATTGATCACCTGGGGAAAAGGCTACGCAGCAGTTCAATTGCCTGATCGAGTTTTGTGGGTTCCGGCTCGCTGTGTCCGCCCGTCATCTCAATCAACCGAAAAAGAAAGATGAAGATCCTCCTGATCCTATCCCTGATCTCTCTTGCCTCTTCTGTCTCTAATGCCTCTTCCTCTCTTCCTAAATGTATTCTCCTTGAACGTCTAAGTGCTTATATAAGAGTTCCTCAATGTAGAGTGCAAACCCCTCTTGGAGGTCGTGCAGAACTTGTTTGCAGATAACGCTATCCCTTGCTGCATCCAGCTCAGAGGACATGGCTAAAGAATGGATATCCAATCCATCCCTCTAACAATACTTACATTATATCCTCTCCCTGTTCCACTTCTCTGTTAATTTTTAACATTTCATCTGAAGACTACGGCACTTATGTATGCTCCCTGTTTTTCCCAAAGCAAGAAAGATTTTTTGATATGAAAGTTTCCCTTC
This sequence comes from Daboia siamensis, assembly GCA_024449315.1. Taxonomy (NCBI): domain Eukaryota; kingdom Metazoa; phylum Chordata; class Lepidosauria; order Squamata; family Viperidae; genus Daboia; species Daboia siamensis. Next base: position 4,309 of record JAKJMR010010136.1, on the reverse strand, counting down.
TCTCCTTGCCTTTTTCCCATGTTTCTACCCCTGCAGTTCTCCGCTTGCGGCGCTCCTATTCCGGCACACAGCAGAACCTGCGTCGTCCTGCAAATTATACTTGGACTATTTTGGACTTCCAAGGAAACATCCTTTATTCCATCTCTAATCGAACTCTGTGGCCCTGGTTTCCTGCACTTTACTTTGACTTTGCTGAAATGCTGGTCGGCGTCCATGGATTTAAACATAAAACAAAATGCGATCCTTCCCCTTGGGAAGTCTGGAACACTGGTCCAGGCCTGTATATCTGCCCAGGACATCTTACTGATCTCTCCCACCTAGACAAATGTGGAACCATCTCTGATTGGTACTGCAAGTCCTGGCAATGTGTGTCAACCGGAAAGATTTGGTGGACTGCTCCCTATACTACTGACTATATCAAAGCTATACTAGGCCCTGATAACAATTTGCCTTGGACTTCCTGCACCAATTGGGCCTGCTGCGGTGTTTGCCTTAATCCTATGACTGTTACTTTTACATCTCACGGAAGGAGTCTTCCGATTACTGAATGGTTTATAGGGAAAAGATGGGGGGGAAGGTCGACTGATAATTCCAAAACCAGTCATCCAGGTAATATATTCATAATCCGTCTAACCATGTCCTTAGCAATATCCCCACCTGTGGGCCCAAACAAACAAGTCCTCTTGCTAAAGCACACTGTTGAAAATGAATATAAACAACCTCTTTTAGAATTAGCCTCTGTGGCTGATGAAGACTCTGAATCGGAAACCATTCCTTTGGAAAAGCGTACTGGCTCCCTGCGGGCTCTCCCGGAGGGGGGATCCACTGGGGATGTCATAGCTTTAGAAAGATATTAACCATCTTAAAAACTAAAAACAGAGGACATATGGATATATCATTGGTTCAGGTTTTCTTAGGCCTCACAGCCGTGAGAACTTGACTTGACCTTTTTCCGTGCTGCATGGTGTTTGGTACCTAACAGACATGATTTATAGTACCCAATTGCATTGCTCCTCAAGTTAAGTTTCGCTTTCCCTGAGTTAGGTTTCTATTCTGCTGAAGTGTATGATTTCCTGTAAATCAGGTGGTGTTTTGCTAACACGTATGCTCTGACTTATGCTGTCTGGTAACTTTCGATATGCTACCTCCTTCTTTGCTGTAGTTACCCCTCCCTGCTAAAACTGCTTAATAAAAGAGACTGTTGCGATCTGTTCGGGAGACACAACATCACCCCGGGCACTTCGTGCTCTCTCATCTCGAGAAACTTCTGCTGTGGTGTTTTTTATTCGACTTCTTTCGTCCTTGCGAGGACCCCCTAAATTGTCTCGGCGAGGGCTGAGACTCGTTCCTGCGGGAACCCAGGACAACATCAACAGGGAACCTCGGGCAACGAGTACATGTTGCAGACTCGCTGAGACATCTGGGGGCTCGTCCGATCCTGTTGAGTTGTCCAGAGATGCGATCGTTGTCTAGCAGTGCGTCACCTTCACCCTCATTGCTTACCCGTCCGGACGCGACACGTGCACACGTAAGTAATGGGCTCCTCGAACTCGAGAGTCTCGTCAATGCATAGGGATGAGCTCTATTTTCTGGTGAAGAAGGCTAATTGTTTGCAAAAGGTTAATGGCACCACTGTCTATCCTCTTTCTAAGAAATCTCTTACCTCTTTTCTGTCCTATGTTCATGAGAAGTGTCCTGCCTACCCGGAGGAAGGTACCCTTAAGAAGCTACCTGGACGCGCTTGGGAAAATTCCTCCATGAACACCCTCGAGCTCCGCCTGATATCCTAGTGACTTGGCGGGCCATTATGGCTGCTCTTTGCACCTCTATCCTAACTCTCTTTCTACTGACTCGGCTGCTCCGCTCTCTTCTCTTACGGAGGAATCCCTGCCAAAGGTCTCTCCACCTCCGTATGAGTCTCCTACTGTCTCTGTAGCTGCCTCTGCTCCCCCTGCAGACACAGCTCTTTCTGCTCCTGCAGCGTCTCCCCCTCCACCGGAGGATACAAACACGACTGCAGGAACCTTTTCTGCCTTGGTTGTTTCTTCCTCTCTTTCTCTAAGAACTGAACCCCCGATATCGGCTTACCCTCTAACCCTTAATCCAGCGGGAGGACGGCCGGTACATGAGAACATTAACATGCGGGTGCTTAAAAATTTAAAAGAAGCTGTTACTTCCTACGGTATTCACTCTCCGTATGTAATGGGATTGCTTGATTCTCTGATGGATACAAATATTGTAATGTTATTGTATGATTGGAAGTCTTTATTTTCCATGTTATTAACACCTGCTCAATTTGTCATCTGGTCTTCTGAATATAATAAATTGGCAGATGCTGAGATCATGCGAGGCTTGCCTCAAGCAGTTTTGGCTGATCATATAAAAGGAACTGGAAATTTCACAACCTTGGTCCAGCAGCAAAATTGCCCGTGCCGTGATTTTGCGATCATCCGCCTTTGTGCCATGGGAGCGTTGAAGCAGGTGGATGATGCAGACGGCCGAGCCTCTCAAACATTTTTGAAGGTTATTCAAGAACCTTCTGAGCCTTATACTACCTTTATAAACCGGCTCCAAACAGCGCTGGAAAGACAAATTCAAAATCAGGCTGCTCGCAAGGAGCTTTTGATAAAATTGGCTTTTGAAAATGCTAATGAAGATTGTAAAAAAGTACTTCAGCCCTTGACTGGAAAACCAGGTGTTACTCTTGCTGAGTTTTTACAGGCTTGCCGTGTGGTGGGAACCACTTCTCATAAAATGTCTGCTCTTGCAGCCGCTATAACTTCTTCCATGCCTGCCTCTAATACTCAAGCTTTTCCTGTTGTCAAGCATGGCAATTGTTTTAATTGTGGGAAGCCTGGTCATTTCAAGAGTCAATGTCGCTTGCCCGGCGGTGGAGGAGCTCTGCGCGGGAGCGCTCGGGGTCCTCCCCCCCAACCTACTAATGAAAAGCCAAAAACTGTTTGCCTGCGTTGCCGTAAGGGCTTTCACTGGGCTCGCACCTGCCCTCAGGGTCCTTCTCAAACTGCGCAGGGAAACTAATTCAGGGGCGTTCAGCTAGCCCCACTTCAAAGGCTGATTTGCAAGCTGTCTCCACTAATCCATCTCTTGCTTTTCCTGTTCGTCTTTCTGCAGACTTCATTTATGATGACCCTGGTTCTGTTTTCACCATGCCTTTAAAGGTCTCTCTTCTTGCTCCGCTCCCTCCAGATGTTCCTGTTCTTTTGTTTCCTAACTCCTCTCTTACCCTTGAAGGTGTTATAGCTGCACCTTTTCTGCATAATTCAGACTCCTTAAAAAACATCTCTTCGGCTGCGATCGGTGATCGCTGCTTTTCTCTGAAGGCGGAAACTGTTGTTGCTACTCTTATTCTCTTGCCTCCACCTGTTCATCCTTTCTCTCTTTGCTCTCCAACAGCCTGTGCAAAACGCCAAGCCAATAATTTCCATTCTTCTCAACAGCCGCACCTTCTCAGGTCTTATTGACACAGGCGCGGATGTTTCAGTGATTTGCACAGCTGAATGGCCCTCTTCCTGGCCTCTTTCTGACGCTTCTACTGTTCAAGGTGTGGGAGGTGCTCAGGCTGCTAAGGTTAGCACATCTTGATTGACTGCATCTACCCCTCACTCCTCTATCACTGCTTTCCTTCGACCTTTCATCCTGCCCTTGCATACTAATTTGTGGGGACGGGATCTCTTGTCTCAACTTCATGCTACTCTAACTATCCCTTAATTTCATACGATGTCTTTTCCTCCTTTATCTCTTGTTTTGAAATCTTCCATCCCTGTGTGGGTGGATCAATGGCCTATGTCACAGGAAAAGGTTATAATCCTGCAGAACTTAGTGGCTCAGCAACTACAGGAAGGACATCTTGAATTTTCAACTAGCCCTTATAATACTCCTGTCTTTGTAATCAAAAAGAAAAATGGGAAATACCGCCTCCTGCAGGATTTGAGAAAAATTAATGCCATAATTCAGCCCATGGGACCTCTACAATGTGGCCTTCCAAATCCAAACTTAATTCCTCACAATTATGACTTGGTAGTAATAGATTTGAAGGATTGTTTCTTTTCTATTCCTTTGGCTCCTGCTGACAGAATTCTTTTTGCATTCACCATTCCTCAATTTAACAATTCAAGGCCTACTACTAGATATCAATGGAAGGCCCTTCCTCAAGGCATGATAAATTCTCCCACAATGTGCCAATATTATGTCGATAAGGCCCTACAGCCTTATCGTGATGCAAATCCTACCTTTTTGGTTTATCATTACATGGATGATATTTTAATTGCAGCAGATGGTCCAAAAGGCA
>JAKJMR010010135.1:0-11933 GCA_024449315.1 Daboia siamensis | reverse complement strand
TCAACAGTTAGAGGTGCAAAAGGCTAAAGTTTGGTATAGAACTCCACATGATCCCATTTGGCATGGTCCTGTGCCTTTGTTAACATGGGGGCGAGGATATGCTGCTGTGCTTGCTCCAACAGGTCCAGTCTGGATTCCAGCCAGGTGTGTGAGACCATATCATGAGCCCATGGCATCAAGGGTTATATGATCCTATTCTGGATTTCTGAAAGAATCAAAGGATAACAATCAAAATGCCAAAGGAAATCCCACCTGAGAATGAACAATCTGTATTGCATAAGGAGAAAACTCTTGGAAACGATGCGGAGAAGAAAGTTATACATTCAGCTAAAATTGAAATGTTTGTTAATTTTACATGTATAATATTTGGGATTTGTTTGGGTATATTGTGTAATGAAGTCAATGTTTATTCAGTTCAATTGGGGGAAAAAGGAACTGGAGCAAGGAGCCTGGAGAAATAATGTATATGTGTTGCACCTTAAATCTACATAATGAAAACAGAAGACACGTGAACTTTGATCAAAGTCCAATAAGTTGAAGGATTGAAATGCAAATGGCAAGAGGACTTATACCACCATCGGGAGTTGCCATGAATTATAGAGATTTGCATATGTTTGAATCATTGGATTGTAGCTATGTTTAATCAAACTATCAAGACTTTAAATTTCTGATTTTCATGCTAATATTACTCATACAATTGATGTTATGGAAAAGATGGTTAAAGAAAAATTCCTTAGTTTATACTGGCTCTGCAGTGACAAATCCATGGGATTGGTTATGGTCTTGGCTACCTGATTTTGGATGGGTGCGACAAATTGTCCCCATCATAATTGGAGTTATATGTTTGCTGATTGGTTTGTGCTGTTGTATACAATGCTTACCAAACTTATGGTTTATGTGTAGGCAGTTATGGCCACCCTGGAAAGAGGTGTTATACACCTACAAACTGTTGAAATACCTTAAAGATCTGTATGGCAGTTAAACCAAAAAGGAGGAGATGTAGGGAAATTATTGCAGGCTGCAGAAGCGCAGCTGAAACAATTGTTCTTCAGTCTCCTGAAACAAGCCATGATAAACCACCTGTTCAACACAAGGTCAATCAGCTAATTGTTGGGTATTAAAATACAGCTGACATAACCAAGCCAGGGGAGTATCTAGCAGGTTCAGAGCCAATGGGAAGTGGGATTTTTTGTTATACAGGAGCTCAATCCAATGAGTGTGTTTCCTTGTAAATAAAAGAGAGCTTTGGACATTGCTCTGGGTTTTCATCCCGAGGCAGGAAAGACTCTGTCTTTTTTTTCCATGAGAGACCACCACAACTTTCCCTACTAAATTTGTAGTTAATGCCCATGTTCCCTCTTTTCCTTTTGTGAACTTAAGAGTTTTATTTTTCCACATTTCCACCACAATGTCATGTTTATATTCTTGAGCTTCCCATGGCCACTGTTCCCCTATATTTGTTCCTCCACACACAAAACAATTGCTCACTGTTAGAGTCTTAGCAATTTCCTCAGCCAATTGCACAAACATATTCACTGCCTTCTTAGGAAATTCAAGTAATTCTAATTTCTTAAATTCCTGGTAATATGACCAAAATATACTTTTGCATATTGGTTCTACCTTAGTTGTTTCTATTTTTAATACTAGCCACCCCCACTGGTCCTTTCCAGTTCTGTCTATTATACATCTTCTATGATCTTAATATCACTATCTTACACCCTGTACACAAAACACAACAGCAACAACAACACCCACAAAGGCACCTACAAAACCAGCACATCTGGGAGGTATTGGATTTGCTCAATCTTGGTTTTCTTTGGTTGAGGTGGAAGCATAGACAACCATTCAGTTCTAGATAGGAAAAAAAATGCAACTTTTAGTTCTTATGCCTCTATTACCCCTCCTTCTGTCATGAAGATTGATTACTAGTCCATTAAGTCCTTCGAAACTTTAACTTTAGTGGGTCTCCTTGGTGAGATTCCACCTTCCACTTCTCTGGGGCTGGCATGGGCCCTTTTACTCAGGAATAATGGGTCCAACCTTTTCCAGCTGTCCGTATATCTGTTTCAGTAATTAACAAGACGATGTAAGGTCTTTCCCAAATTGGAGTTAGTTTTTCATCTTTCCAGGCTTTTATCAACACCCACTGTCCTGCCTTGTATTGATGTACTGCAAAGTCCAAGGATGGAGTTTGAGCAAGAATGCCTTTCTGTCGCAAGAGAGAAAAACATCTAGACAGTTCGAGTACATATTTTCTAATTATTTTATCTTTCAATTCAATTCTTGGTAATCCCTCCTTCCCCATATAAGGTATTCCAAACATGAGTTCAACTGGTGACAATCCAATATCTTTATGTGGTTGTGTTTGTATCCTTAATAAGGCCAAGGGGAGGCATTTATTCCAGGGCAAATTTGTTCCCTCCATTAATTTAATTAAAGTTTGTTTTAATTTTTGATTCGCACGTTCAACAACCCCAGAACTACTGGCGTGCCACGTGGTGTGATAATCCCACTTAATTCCCATGGCCTCATTAATTAATTTTACTACCCTTGCCATAAAATGCGTCCCCTGGTCACTATCTATTACTTCAGGAAGACCATACCTAGGTATTACATTTTCTAACAATATTCTGCTCATGGTGCTAGCATTTGCATTCATACATGGAAAGGCTTCCACCCATTGAGTTAAATGATCCACAATGAATAACCTATATTTTATTCTTCCTGCTTTTGTTAATTCAGCATAGTCTGTAAGGTTGCGTGCTTCACATAGAGACGGACACAGAGCTGCCCAGGTGGATGACATCCAATCAGTGCAAACCTGGGCTTCCTGCCAGTGCAGGTGACAATGGGTGTGCTCCTGGCTTCCCACCAGGCTGACCATGCCTGGGGCTGTTAACAGCTTAAGTCATTAGGCTTATCCTGAGTGATCAGTCATCGCCCAGGGCTGTCCAGCCCCTCTGCTGATCTGCACCATCAGCCTCCTGCTGTGCTGTCCTTTGTGTATGCTGGGAGGCATACACTGCACCCCTTCCCCCATAGTGAGGATGATCCTCTGTAGTTCCTTCTTAACTATATACAGCTATTTACAATTTTTTACATTTAACCCTCCAGATTCCTCCTCCCCCCAGGCTTAAGAGTGAACATAATCACTGAGGTAGCTGGGGGCTCTGTGTGTCCTGTTTGATCTTCTCAGGCTTGGCTCTGTAGTGGTTTCGGTTCTGCTTCCTGTTCCTTGGTCTGGCTGTGTTGGTCTGATTTGTGTGTGTGCATGTGTTTCTGTGTTGGCTTTTTGTGGCCTGCTGCCCTCAGGCTCTTTCCTACTTTCCTTGCCAGCTCCCTGCCAGTGAGATGGATGCCCCCAAACCCTTCCTGCTGTTCTTTTGGGTGACTGTGACTGTGGCTGTGTGTGTGTTTGTGTTTGCTCTGCCTCCTCCCTTGCTGTTTCTATTGATTCTCCACCCGTCCTCTCAGGGGCTCTCTTTCTTAGTTGATCTAAGTGTCTCCTCCACAGGAGTCCCCCCTCCACCCTTACTCTGTAGGAGAGGGGGCCTGTCTGTTCCAGCACTTCACCTGGCATCCATGGATGGCCTGTGCTGTAATTTCTGGCCCAGATCCACTCCCCTATGTTGAAATTGGTTTTGAGGGTTGGGGGTTGTGTGTCTGCTGATACCCTGTCTGGGTGGAGTCTGTCTAACGTAGTTATGAGGCATCTGCCCCACCTGAGCTCCGCTGGGCTCTTTCCTGTGGCTGTGCAGGGTGTTGCGTGTTGATGGAGGAGGAATGTGGCCAGTCTCTGTTTCCAGTCCCCTTGTACTATTCGTTTGAGTGCATCCTTGGTAGTCCGCACGAACCTCTCTGCCAATCCGTTACTGGCAGGGTGAAAGGGCACTGAAGTGGCATGCCTAATCCCCAAGGTCCTCAGGAACACCTGGAAATCCGAGGAGGTAAATTGTGCTCCGTTATCCGATACTACTACATCTGGTAGCCCATGTGTGGCAAACACTCCCCTTAGTGCCAGTATTGTGCCTGCTGATGTCATGTTGGATACAGGTACCACCTCTAACCACTTGGAGTGACTATCCACGATGACTAAGAAGGTGTGTCCCTGAAATGGCCCCGCATAATCTATGTGGACCTTGGACCAGGGGGTGTGAGTTTGTTCCCACTTGTGGACTGGAGCGTGTGCCTGCTCTGGGCGAGACCTTTGGCATGTGTAACATCCCGCTACCAACCCCTCTATCTCTTTATCCAACCCAGGCCACCACAGGTAACTTCTGGCCAGAGCCTTCATCCTTACTACTCCCGGGTGACCCTCGTGAAGGGACTGAAAGATTTTCTCCCTATGTTTTGTGGGGATGATGACCCTGCTCCCCCACAGCAGACAGCCCTTATGGGTTGAAAGCTCGTGCCGCCGCGTAAAGAACTCTGTGAACTCAGGTCCTGGTGACTTGTCCTGCCACCGGCTGCTAACCCAAGACTGAATTCTGCTAAGAATCTTATCCCTGGGAGTTTCGGCTGCTATGTCGCTCGCGTCTAATGGGCACTCAGCCAGCTCCTGTATTGCTAATATCTGATTAGCAGGAGCGGGATCCGGTCCACCCTCCCTTAGGGGAAGTCTGCTGAGTCTGTCGGCATGTCCCATTTCCTTTCCTGGTCTATGGATTAGCTTATAGGAGTATGCTGAAAGAAAAATGGACCAACGGAGCATCCTTGGTGAAAGGATCTGTGGCGTTTGCTTCTCCGTGATGAATAATCCCAGCAGGGGCTTGTGATCCATGTAAATGAGGAACTCCCTCCCGTACAGGTAGTCGTGGAACTTTTTTACCCCCGCGACCATCGCCAGCGCCTCCTTATCTTATCTGCGCATAGTTTCTCTCCGCCGCTGACAGGGTCCGGGAATAGTATGCTATGGGAGCCTGTGAGCCGTCCTTCCTTAAGTGGCTGAGGACTGCCCCTATCCCATAAGGGGATGCATCGCACGCTAGACAGATGGGCTGGTCCTCCCTGAAGTGAGTGACCGTTGCGTCCCCGGCTAGCATGTTCTTAAGGGTCCTGAACGCGCTTGTGTGTGTGGCAGTCCAGTCCCAGGGTGTTTGTTTGTCCAGGAGCCTGTGCAAGGGCTCCGTGATGGTCGCCTTGTGTGGCAGGAATGTATGATAAAAATTTAAGAGACCAAGGAATGCTTGCAGCTCCACTTTGTTTTTGGGAATTGGGGCTTCCTTGATAGCCCTCACCTTGGAGGCTGACGGGTGGATGCCCTGCGCATCTATCCTGAATCCCAGAAACTCCGTCTCCATAACCCCAATTTTACACTTGTCCCTTTTCAGTCTTAGACCCATATCCCTAAAACGACCGAGTACCGCTCTTAGCCGTGATGCCAGGACGTCCTCCGAACTGGCCGCTATAAGGACGTCATCAAAATACGGGCAAACCCTGGGGATCCCCTTTAGCGTTTTTTCCATGACTTCCTGGAAAATCCCCGGAGCTACGCTCACCCCGAATTGCAGTCGGTTTACCCGGAATGCCTCTTTGTGGGTGATGATGGTCTGGGCCCTTGCTGCCTCGGGGTCTACCGGCAGCTGCTGATAAGCCTGGGCAAGATCTAATTTTGCGAATACCGCCCCACCTTGCAGGGATGCCAGGATGCTGCTTACGGCGGGAACCGGGTACGAATGCGCACTTAACGTCCGGTTGATTGTCCCCTTATAATCTGCGCAGATTCTAATGTCCCCATTTGCCTTTAATGGGGTAACTATGGGGGTCTCCCAGTCCGCCCCATCTACCGGTGTCAGCACCCCCTGTTCCACTAACTTATCCAGTTCTTGCTCAATTTTGTGCTTGAGCGCAAAGGGGACTCTCCTCGCCTTAATCCTGACCGGTGTAATTAGGGGGTTTAATTTAAAGGAGATCGGGGTCCCGGTGTACCTCCCCAATCGTTCGTCAAATACATCTGCGAACTCCTTGCAGATGCCCTCCAGGGAGGGGTGGCTCTGCGTTTGGTGGATCCCGGTGATCCCAATGCCCAACGCTCTGAACCACCCTAGCCCCACGAGGCTGGTCCGTTGCCCTTCAACGACCAACACACTCAATTTCCCCTTAAACCCCTTGTAGTGGACCGTCACCGATGCCTCCCCACTGACTTTAATCGGAGAGTTCTGGAAGTCTGAGAGGGTCAGTTTGGATGGCCTCAGGGGAACCCGCTGGCTGCTCCGTTTGCAGATCTCGCTGAAAGTCTGCGCGGAGATAATGGATACGGCTGACCCAGAGTCAAGTTCCATTACACAGGGAACCCCTTGAATTTTGACCCTCAGTTTGATTTTTGGGATAAGGGGGGGGTGTCCCCCGGTTTTGCAAACAGCTGACCGTCCCACCGTGTGGCTAACCGTAAGCCTCAGCGACCTTTCCCCTGTACCTGTGGCCCGCTGGAATTCTGCCTCCACCTCGTGCAGACTGTTCCTTGGCTGGCTCCGACAGACCGCCGCAATGTGGCCGGTCTTCCCGCATGCTCTGCACTTTGCCGATTTGAAACGGCAGGATGACCGGGTGTGCTGTCCTCCGCAGCTGGCGCAATGGGTAGACCAGTTTGGGTTCCCTGTTCTGCAGCCGATGCACGGGATAGACCGGTGCTGTCCAAGTGAGCCGGGCTGGGTAGACCTGGGGCCGCCGCCGCACTGCTGGGTAGGTCAGAAGCGATGGTTGCTGCAGCCGGAGAACTGGGTAGACCAGGGACCGCTTGTTCCGCATCCACACTCCTGGTACCACTGCTCGGCCGTCGCTGGGCATTGCTCCTTCACGTGGTCCCGGGAATAGGTGGTTGATCATTGCTGGCGGTGGATGGCGTCCACCTCAAAGTCTCCCCCTTCTGCGTCGTTGTCGTGGCTGGACAGCTGATGGATGGCCCCGTTCTCCCTTGCATCGGACTCCTCCGCTACGTCCCAGGCTAGGAATTCCTCCTGGACGTCCCGAAGGGTCAGCTTCTGCTTGGCAAACAGCCTCTGTCGCAGCTTCCGGTCCCTTAGCCCGCAGACGATCCGATCCCGCAGACGGACTTCGAGGTCGTCGAAGTTGCAGAGTCTCACCGCTTGTCGCAGGGCAGCCATGTACTGCTTCGCGGTCTCACCCGGACGCTGGTCCCGTTTCTCGAAACGGTACCGCCAAGCTATCTCTGATGTTTCAAGCTTAAAGTGTTCCGTTAGCTTAGATATCAGTTTGCCGTACCCGACGGCGTGAATGTCGTCGGGCGCACACAGACCGACCGCCAACTGGTACGTCTCCATGCCACAGCTGCAGAGTAGCGCCGCCGCTCTCTGTCGGTCATCCTTGACCCCATTCGCCCGTAGGTAGCACTCGAGCTGACCTACGAACGCCTCCCACTCCTCAGGGCGGTTGCTGTTGACAATGGGTGTGCTCCTGGCTTCCCACCAGGCTGACCATGCCTGGGGCTGTCAACAGCTTAAGTCATTAGGCTTATCCTGAGTGATCAGTCATCGCCCGGGGCTGTCCAGCCCCTCTGCTGATCTGCACCATCAGCCTCCTGCTGTGCTGTCCTTTGTGTATGCTGGGAGGCATACACTGCATAGTCAATCTGAATTCTTTGAAAAGGTCATATTGCCAACTCTCTTCCCCCCATTGGTTGCTTTCTTAGTGCTGCTTTGTTTGTTTTCAGACAGACCATACATTTTCTAACCATTTGTAAGGCCAGGCTATATATTCCTTTACATACGTATTTTCTGTGTATCAAATCTATTAAAGCCTGTGCCCCCCAGTGTGTCCCTTCATGTAGCCTCTCAATCAGATTTCTCATGATTGGTTTATTTAACATCTTTCTCCCATCTGGCAATATCCATTCCCGATCTGTATTTTGAACTATTCCCCCCTTTCTTCATTGCTTCTTCCTCTTCCTTGGAGAACTTTGGTATCCCTTGTTCTTCTATTTCAGGTATCATTATAAAAACTTTTTCTTTTTCCTTTTCCATGAGTCCTGCTTCTTTAGCTCTCTCATCTGCTAAATTGTTGCCATAGATTTCAAACCTCTCCCCCTTCTGGTGTGCTTCTACATGTATTATGGCTAATGCCTGAGGTATAGTTATTAAATTTAAAATGTCAATGACTAATTCTTCTTTTGCTAATCCCTTTCCTTTACTATTCACCAACCCTCTTTCTTTCCATATTTACCAGAGTTCACGCTATTCCAAAAGTATACATAGAATCTGTGTATATGTTACCACCTTCCTTTCCTAATTCCTTCAGAGCCATTTTTAATGCATATAGTTCACAGGTCTGAGCAGACCACTGACTTGGTAATCTCTCAGCTAGCACAGTTTCCCATGTTTCCCCTTCTACTATGGCATAGGCACTTCTTCGCTCCCCCTCTATTACCCTGGAGCTGCCATCTATAAACAAAGTCCTTAGTCCTCCTATTCAAGTTTCTTTCAGATCATCCCTCACTTTGGTCTGATAGTCAATTGCTTCCAAGCAATCATGTTCTATTTCTTGCGAATCTCTTTCTCCACTTAGAAACTGAGCTGGGTTTACATTAGCTTCAGTCACGATCACTAGACTTGGATCTTCTAGTGAAATGTTTTCATATTTCATTAGTCTAGAGTTTGTCATCCACTTTTGAGCTTGCTGATTCAAAATATTCCTTATTTGGTGTGGACTACTCACTGCAATTGCCCCTCCAAAACTTATCTTCCGGATTTCTTGAACTAGGAAAACAGTGGCCGCGATTGCTTGTACACAGACCGGCCACCCTTTTATTACCGGATCCATCAGTTTTGATAAAAATGCTACAGGTTTCTTCAATCCTCCCCATTTCTGGGCTAAAACTCCTTTGGCTACTCCATTCTCTACAGCGACAAAAAGATGAAATGTTTTTTCCAAGTCTGGTAATGATAGGACAGGTGCCTTTTCTAATTTCTCCTTTAGTTCCTGGAATTTCCCCTTCTCTTCCTCTGACCACTTGATTACCCATGGTTCGAAGTATATCAGTTTTGAGTACAATGGTTTAGTTGTTTCTGCATAATTTACAATCCATTGTCTACAATACCCTACCAATCCCAAAAATGTTCTAAGGGCTTTTTTTGTCCTTTGGCAGTGGTTGTGTTATTATTCCTTCTATTCTAGAGGGAGTAATTTTTCTGCTGCCTTTGCTTATCAAATGCCCTAAATATTTCACTTCCCTTTCTACATACTGGAGTTTGTTTTTAGATACTCTCAGCCCTTGAGATGCTAAATAATTTAGTAAGTCGTTAGTTCCTTTCTCGACATCCTGTTTCTTTTCCCCCGAGAGTAACAAATTGTCCACATATTGTATCAAAGATAATTTTGGATCTTTTTCAAATTTTTCCAGAATTTGTTCTAGGATTTGACCGAATAAGTTAGGACTTTCAGTATACCCTTGGGGCAATACTGTCCATCTAAATTGGTTTTTTCTTCCTGTATCTGGGTATTCCCACACGAATGCAAACATATCCCGGAATTCAGGATCAAGTGTACAAGCCCAAAAAGCATCCTTTAAATCAATTACTCTAAACAATTGATGCTCTGGTGGGATTCTACTCAATAATGTGTAGGGATTGGCGACTACGGGATGTTGAGATACAATTATCTTATTGATTTTTCTCAAATCTTCCACTAAGCAGTAATTCCCATCAGGTTTTCAAACCGCTAAGATAGGAGAATTATATGGGGACATGGCTGGTTCCAACAATCCGTCTTGTATTAATTCTTCTATTACTGGTTTTAACCCTCTTCTTCCTTCTAAACTAATCTCATATTGCTTCTGCCTTATGGGCTCCATGTTTTTGAGAGTAATCTTTATAGGAGTTACTTGAAATCCCCCCAGTTTCCCCTTGTGGCCCAAACTATCGGAGTTATTTCTTCCTCATTCTGTTCAGTTAATATTAACATCTGTTCCCTAAGTATTTGTATTCCCCACTCCCAGCATTTGAACACGACCCTTTGTAACAAATTTACTCCAGCCACTGGGACGTATAATGGTTGGATCTTAGCTTCATAGTTTTTCCATTTAACAGTTATTACTTCTATTTGAGGGACTTCAAAAGATTGTCCGGCTACCCCCGAAATTCTTATTGTACTATTAATTAAATGGCAGCCTTGGGGTATATTTGTCAGAGACGTCCTAAAAGCTCCGGTGTCTATTAGAAACACTAATTCCTGTTTTTTGGGTCCCACTTGTATGTTTATCAAGGGCTCTTGGTGGAACCTTAATATCAAGGGTCCCTGACTCCCCTATTCTTCATCTTCATCCATTAGCCTATACACTTTCTGCTCTCTCTCCCTTTCTCTCACTAGCTGTGGACAATTCCTTGTAAAATGCCCTTCCTTCCCACAATTAAAACACTGGTTCCTGCTACCTAGTCCCATCATTCCCCTGCCTTTTCCTCTTCCTCTTCCTCTCCATTGCCCTTGATTTCCAAATTCTCTTCTTTGTCCCTTCTGATCTCCTAACTTTTTGTCCATCATTTCTCCTACTGCTGAAAATAACACATTCTTATCTTTTCTCCTCTCTTATATATCACGATTCACAAATACTTTCTGAGCCTCTGCTAACAAATCCATTATACTCTTTTCTCCCCATCCTTCCATTTTCTGTATCTTTCTTTGTATATCTCCATATGCTCCTATCACAAACTGACTCTTCAATAATTGTCTAAAACCTTCACTTTCTTCCTTCATTCCTCCATATTTCCTCATCTGTTCCCTAAGTCTCTCGACGTATTCCCCTGGTGACTCTTCCTTTTTCTGTTTTACATTAAAAGCCTTACTGATATTTTTGCTTTGCAGCACACAGTTCCGAATGCCCTCTATAATTATTTGTTTTAAATCATCCATTTGCTGCCTATGGGCAGGATCGTTATTATCCCAATCTGGTCTTTGCAGTGGAAACTTTTCCTCAAGAGCTTGATCATTTCCCCCCGAATGTTGATCTTTCCAATATGCCATATGAGCTTTTCAAATTAGATCCCTCTCTTCTGGGGTAAATAGAAAACCCAGAGAGTACTGGAGGTCATCCCAAGTGGGACATAAAAAGGCAGCAAACTCCTCAAGTACTGTTTGGGGTTCCTCTTGAAACTTCTTCATTCTTTCCTTAAATTCCCTCAATTCAGTAGCTGTGATACTTACTGTTACATAACCCATTACTGTCCATGTGCATTTTTACCTTGAGGGACTTGCCACAATGGGTATAATTTTTCCTCTTTTTCACTCTTTCTCTCTCTCTGTCTCTTTGTCGGGTTCTTTTGGCTATAGGTTGTTCTTCTACTCCCCCTACTGCTCCTTGATCATCCTCTAAGGCTGGAGCATTTGGTATTACTTGTGGAGGGGGAGAAAGAGGAGGAGGTGGGGGAGGGAGGCATTCTAAAGGATCCCATCCCGGTTTTTCTTCCTTCATTTTAAAAATTCTATCTTCCTCTGGTGGAACTGGTCCTTCCCAATTCACAAACTATCATGGTTTTATGTACGGTATTTCACTGCTTAGGGTAGGTCTTTTAAGAATATATTGCTCTGTGAGATGGTCTCACGAAGCCGATGGTTCGTTAAGGTGCTTCCAAGTAAAAGCAGCACGCAGGGATGCAATCATTTATAGCTTTATTCAACGTTACAGTAAATAGAAAGAGTTCCCTGGCATGGAGGCATCCATGCCAGGATTGAGCTCGTGGATGAGCAAGCAAGTAGAAGAAAGAACAAAGAGAAACTAGAGATAAGAGCAGCCCCTGAGCAGAGGTATTTATGGGGGTCCTCAGCCCCTCCCTTACCAATTAACTCTCTCCAAAGGGGCTGCAGGGGCCGGGGACCCCGGACCCATCAGTGGGGGCAAAGATGCTTCTTTGCTCCCATCTGATGACCTTTTTGGGAACTGCCATGGCTGGCACAAAAACATCTAACAATTCCCCTTCTTGCCAGCC
>JAKJMR010010134.1:0-10855 GCA_024449315.1 Daboia siamensis | reverse complement strand
TAATCAAACAACAAATCAGCAAACACCTTGATGCAAACAAAGTCATCGTTAAAAGTCAACATGGGTTTGTCAAAACAGATCATGCCAGACAAATCTTTACATTCTTTGACCAAGTGACAAAATTAGTGGACCAGAGGAATGCTGTAGATATAATTTACTTGGACTTCAATAAGGCATTTGATAAAGTAGATCACAACCTACTACTTGATAAGATAGAAAAATGTGGGTTAGATAGCATCACCACCAGATGGATTTGTAGCTGGCTGACAGGCTGTACTCAGTGTGTGGTCCTCAATGGAACTGCATCTACATGGAAGGAAGTGTGTAGTGGGGTGCCCCAGGACTCTGTTCTGGGCCCAGTGCTCTTCAACATCTTCATCAATGATTTGGAAGAGGGGATAGATGGGGAACTCAACAAATTTGCAGACAACACCAAGCTGGCAGGAATAGCCAATACTCCAGAAGATAGGCTTAAAATACAGGAGGATCTGGACAGACTCGAACACTGGGCACTATCTAACAAAATGAATTCAATGGTGAAAAAAGTAAGGTTCTACATTTAGGGAGGAAAAATCAAATGCACAGGTATAGTATAGGTGGTACCTTGCTCAATAGTAGTAACTGTGAGAGGGATCTTGGAGTCCTAGTAGACAATCACTTCAATATGAGCCAGCAGTGTGCTGCAGCTGCCAAAAAAGCCAACACAGGCTGCATTAATAGAGGGATAGAATAGAATCAAGATCAAGTGAAGTACTAATACCACTTTACAATGCTTTGGTAAGGCCACACCTGGAATACTGCATCCATTTTTGGTCACCACGATGTAAAAAAAAGATGTCGAGACTCTAGAAAGAATACAGAGAAGAGCAAGAAAGATGATTGGGGGACTGGAGGCTAAAACATATAGGGAACGGTTGCTAGAATTGGGTATGTGTAGTTTAACAAAGAGAAGGATGAGGGGTGACATGATAGCAGTGTTCCAATATCTCAGGGGCCGCCACAAAGAAGAGGGAGTCAAGCTATTCTCCAAAGCACCTGAAAGCACAAGAAGCAATGGATGGAAACTAGTCAAGGAGAGAAGCAACCTAGAACTAAGGAGAAACTTCCTGACAGTTAGAACAATTAACCAGTGGAACAACCTGCCTCCAGAAGTGGTGAATGCTCCAACACTGGAGGTTTTTAAGAAGAGACTGGACAGCCATTTGCCTGAAATGGTATAGGGTTTCCTGCCTTTGCAGGGGGTTGGACTAGATGACCTCGAAGATGATCTTCCAACATTGTTGTTGTTGTTGTTGTTGTTGTTGTTGTTGTGGTTTTTCTTCTTCTTCTTCTTCTTCTTCTTCTTCTTCTTCTTCTTCTTCTTATTATTATTATTATTATTATTATTATTATTATTATTCTTATTCTTATTCTTATTCTTATTCTTATTCTTATTCTTATTCTTATTATTTGCTTTGTTCACAAAGGTTTGAAAATAGACGAAAAGGAAACTTTTATCTACAATGTATGGAATGCTTTCCTGCCAGTTATGGTTCCTAAAAAGGAGGCTTTTCTTGAAGGTTAAGGCTTGTGGCAAATGATTGGCAATACATTTGAGAAAGGAAAATTTAAAATACAAGAAAACCCATGTTGCTTAGCCAGTGCAACAGTACTGCAAAAACTATATTTCAAGTACTAAAAAGTCAATACTGTGTGGTCAAGAGAATTTTTTTTTTTGCCAAAGTCATTCAGAACTGTAAAACTGACTACAGCCCAAATGGTTTGGCAGACTCATTTAGCCACTGAACTGCTGTCCTGTAGCCTCTGCCTGACCCGTGCTTTCTTCCTTGCTAAGCTCAAAGATTATGTCACTACACCCCACTAGGCTTCTGGACAAAAGCTTTCTCAGGTGGTTCCTGGCCTTGCTGATGATGTAACAAAGTCTGGAATATTATTGCAAAGGTGCCTCCCTTCCTAGAATCACACGGGCCATTTAGGCCATCTATTCCAACTCCTGCACTCCGTCCAGAAATCCAAATGAAAGCATATTAGATATTCCTTTGTTTTAAGTGGAATAAACATAGAAACAAATTTTTTGCACATCTTTCCTTTACTACAAAGCTTGAAGACTTTTCAGTTCTTAAACAATGGGGTTGAAAATATGGATTATTCTTGCATTGGTGAAATGGTCTTACCAGTTTTCACTATAACTGAAACCAATTTGTTTGCGCATTTGGATTTATTTTAATTTTATTTTATTACATTTATATACCGCCCTTTCCCGAAGGACTCAGGGTGGTTTACAGGGTAATTAAAAACACAGATATAAAAGTTAAAATCAAATTAAAATAAATTATAATAATCCCTGTATTAATTAAAAAACCCAATTGGACTAAATTAAAATTAAAAATTCTCAGCCTGGGGCAGAGAGCTCGAAGAGCCAGGTCTTCAGGTCCCGACGAAATGAACGGAGGTCGGGGGCAGTCCTCAACTCCACCGGCAGCTGGTTCCAAAGGGCAGGTGCACCAACAGAGAAGGCCCTACCCCTGGGTGTCATCTGCCGGCAATCTCTCACCGGCAGCACCCTGAGAAGACCCTCCCTGTGGGACCGCACTGGACGAAGGGAGCTTGATGCCGGCAGCAGGTGTTCCCTCAGATATCTCGGACCCAAGCCATTTAGGGCTTTATAGGTCATCACCAGCACCTTGAATCTCACCCGGAGGGCAACCGGAAGCCAATGCAGCTTGCGGAGTAGAGGTGTTACATGGGAGTATCGGGATGACTGTAATACATTTTCTACAATGGAATCTAAATTGCTTGTGCTGGCTTTGGAAGACCAATCCAAAATATGTAATCTATTATTGCAGTTGGCACATAAGAGGCAGGCAGTAAGAAGAATTTTGCATCCCAGCCGGCAGAGTAACGGGTATGAGGATAGCAAGACGTCAAAGCTTGTTCTATGCAATTGGTGACCAAGCAGAGGTTCTTGTTGCTCATCTTACTGATATAGCAGGCATATTTGTGATCTAAGAAATAAGAAGCAAAAATCAGTCAATGGATTATCTTTCTATAGTAGCTTCTATGCTATATTTTATATAGAAAAATATGAGTATTCCAGCTCTCTATTCTGGGAGAAAGGCATAATGGGAGATAAGATGTCAAGTACCCTTGTTGCGTGTGAATAATGAAGAGCAATATAAAAGGTTCTCTTCAGTTCTCAGCTCAAAGAGCTAATTGAAAATATGATGCTTCAAAAGTGGAATGGCTTTGGATTGGTAGGGACTCTCAACTGAAAGCCAGGGCCTGTCATGAGGTGAACTGAGATAGTCACTTCAAGCAGAATGAATTAAGCATCTTGAAAGTGTCATTATTGAAAAGCCATTCATGGGTTATTTCTTGTGTTATTTTATTTGCAATATCCCAAGATGGGGAAACATGGGATTTTCTATCTGGTGTGAGAAAATAACTTGACTAGTTAGCATCTTCACTCCAAATGAGGACATGAAGGGCAAGTGTTGCTGACTTACTTCAAGTACCCATATGTCTTTGTTGGCTTTGGTTACCTTTATGATTCCTGCCTCTGCTGGTTCTTAATAACTCATACATAGACAAAAGTCTTTCTAGGGTTCCCCTTTTACTTACAAGCATCCAGGTATGGCTGTCCATAATATTCTTTGACGTGTGGAGGCATTTTGCTGAACACACCCTGTAACTGCTGTTCTAGGTTATTGAGTATGTTTGTGGCAAAGCCCCCAGGCTCAATGATGCTGACTCTGACTCCGAAAGGAGAAAGCTCTCGCCTGTATTGGGATAAAAGGATTACTTTTGCATAAAGAGAACCAGAGGGGTCGAGGGATTAAGATCTTGGACTAGGAGCAGGGAGACTAACGTTTACTCTACTCCAGTCACAAACACTCCTTGGGCGACTGGATTTGCTTACTCCTTCTCAATCAGCCTAACTCAGGAAGTTATTTTTGTTGGAGAAATAGGAGGTTGAAGCAATATACACTCTCCCTTGAACTCCATTGTGGGTATTTCAGTCTTTTCCTTTTTCTGCACGTAAAAAATTACAGCAGTTATCCCATATGAAACAATGTTCCACAACTCTTTTCTAATTGTCTATCCCAGGGTTCCCCAACCTTTGGTACAAGGCTCGGTACTGGTTCATGGCTTCTTGGCCACCAGGCCCTGGGATTAGCTGGCGAGCTCCCCCCCCCCAATTGTGGTAGCACTGCTGGACCAGTGCTAATGGCCCCATTTAAATATGCATAAGGATGCTAGCACCGCTGCTGGTGTCACACAGGGGCCAGCAGCCCATTTGCGCATGAGCGCCCAGGGCCGCCTGCACGCACATCTCCCTGCTCCTCCCTTTCCTTCTGGGCCATCAAGCCGCAAAGGTTGGGGAGCTCTGCTCTATCCAGTTGTCAGCACTGCGACAATTGAGAAAACTGTAGCCATTTTACCTTTTGCTTTCATTGTGCTTCTTTCTGCTTTCTGGGATTTTAGATGTAGAATGGGGTAGGGGGAAATGTTTGAGCATTTTCAGTTAGCCAAAATAATTGCAGCTCTGGGTGAACTCAAGGCCAGTGTTAGATAAAGTTTTGGTGGGCTAAGTTGGGAAGACAGCCCGCGTTTTGGATTAATTGGTGAATGTGATTTATGACAGCCTTTCTGGGGTGGGCACTTGTTGCTTTATATCCAGGGGAGGGAACTTTAGTCTTGGGTTCAACTATGTAACTGCCGATACTTTGTTTAAGGAACAATTCTTTGCCTTGAAGTTTTTTTCATTGGTTTCATCTATTGGAACCATGACACCAGTTCTAGTTTCAATTGAATACTGATCTTTAAAATTCTTTGTATCTTTGTGTGTATTTGAACTCAAAATGTTCAGGCATTTTTGCAAGTATGATGAAATGACCCTTTGGGTTGCCCACATTTCCATCATAGGTTTTGCAGTGTATGCCGCTCAGCATACACAATGAACAGCACAGCAGGAGACTGATGAGCAGCACAGCAGGAGGCTGGACAGCTCCGGGCTATAACCGTTTACGCGGGAAAGGTCTGAATGGCTCAAGCTGTTGACAGCCCCAGGCATGGTCAGCCCTGGCGGGAAGCCAGGGTTTAAACCCATTGGCCACCTGCACTGGTGGGAAGCCCAGGTTTGAAATGATTGGATGCGATACACCTGGGCAGATATAAATAGATGCCAGGTATCCCTTGTATCCCAGTTCCGTTCTGTTCCTGAATAAACGCATCGTTACCCAGCTCTGTGTCCGTCTCTCTGTGAAGCACACGACTTTACACTGGTGACGAGGGTGGGATCCTGTACCGGACAACGCTAGCCGTGGACGAATTCCAATCGGCAGCTCGGAACCCGACGCAGGACGACTGAGACCACGGTAATGGCACAACTGGGTCAATACCCCATCTTCCACAGCAACCGCCCCAAGGAGTGGGAGGCGTTCGTAGGTCAGCTCGAGTGCTACCTACGGGTGAATGGGGTCAAGGATGACCGACAGAGAGTGGTGGCGCTACTCTGCAGCTGTGGCATGGAAACATACCAGCTGGCAGTCGGTCTTGCGCACCCGATGACATTCACGCCGTCGGGTACAGCGAACTAATAACCAAATTAATGGAGCACTTTAAGCCCGAGACCTCAGAAATAGCATGGCGGTACCGGTTTGAAAAGCGGGACCAGCGACCCGGTGAGACCACCAAACAGTATATGGCCGCCCTACGACAAGCAGCTCGACACTGCAACTTCGAAAACCTAGAGGTCCGTCTGCGAGACCGGATCGTCTGCGGGCTGAGGGATCGCAAACTGCGGCAGAAAATGTTTGCCAAGCAGAAGCTGACCTTACGGGACGTACAGGAGGAGTTCTTAGCCTGGGACGTAGCAGAGGAAGCCGAAGCGAGGGAGAGCAGGGCCATCCATCAGTTGGCTGGCCACAGCGACGTGGAAGGGGGAGAGTTCGAGGTGGACGCCATTCAACGCCAGCAGCAATCGAGTGCCTTCCCCAGGGACCGCATGAGGGAGCAACGTCCAGCGGCAGCCGATCAACGGTACCAGGAGTGCGGGTGCGGAACGAGTAGCCCCCGGTCTACCCAGTTCCCCGGCTGCAGCACCAATCGCCCCCGATCTACCCAGCAGTGCAGCTGTGGCCCCAGGTCTACCCAGCCCGGCGTTCTCGGACAACCCCGGTCTACCCAGTGCGCCGGCTGCGGATCAGGAAATTCCCCGATCTACCCATTGCGCCAGCTGTGGAAGACAGCATCCCTGGTCTACCTGCCACTTCAAATCAGCCAAGTGCAGAGTGTGCGGGAAGACCAGCCACATTGCAGCAGTCTGTCGGAGCCGGCAGAGGGACAATCTAACGAGGTGGAGGCGGATTTCCAGCTGGCCACAGGTACTGGGGAGCGGATGCCGAGGCTAACGGTTAGCCACATGGCGGGACGGTCAGCTGTTTGTGTAACAGGGGGGCATCTGCCCCTAACGCCAAAAATCAAACTGAGGGTCAAGCTTCAAGGGGTCCCCTGCGTAATGGAGCTTAACTCTGGGTCGGCCGTATCCATAATTTCCGCGCAGACATTCAATGAAATCTGCAAGCAGAGCAGCCAATGGGTTCCCTTGAGGCCATCCAGACTGACCCTCTCGGATTTCCAGAACTCTCCAATTAACGTCAGGGGGGAGGCGTCGGTGATGGTCCATTACAAAGGGTCCAAGGGGAGCTTACGTGTGCTGGTTGTCGAGGGCCAGCGGATCAGCCTTGTGGGACTAGGGTGGTTTAGGGCGCTGGGCACTGGGATCACGGGAATCCACCAGACGCAGAACCACCTCTCGCTGGAGGGCATCTGCAGGGAATTCGAGGATGTCTTCGACGAACAGCTGGGCAAGTATACCGGGACCCCAATTTCCTTTAAACTAAATCCCCTAGTCCAGCCGGTTAGGATGAAGGCGAAGAGAGTTCCGTTCGCGCTCAAGCATAAAATTGAGCAGGAACTGGATAAATTGGTGGAACAGGGGGTATTGACGCCAGTAGATGGGGCAGAATGGGAGACCCCCATAGTCACACCGTTAAAGGCAAACAGTGACATTAGGATCTGCGCAGACTACAAAGGGACAATCAACCGGGCTTTAAGCGTGCATTCTTACCCAGTCCCTGCCGTAAGCAGCATCCTAGCGTCCCTGCAAGGCGGGGCAGTGTTCGCCAAATTAAATCTTGCCCAGGCTTACCAGCAATTGCCGGTAGATCCAGAGGCAGCAAGGGCTCAAACGATCATCACCCATAAGGGGGCTTTCTGGGTAAACCGGCTGCAAGTCGGAGTCAGCGTAGCTCTGGGGATTTTCCAGGAAGTCATGGAAAAGACGCTCAAGGGGATTCCCGGGGTTTGCCCTTATTTCGATGATGTCCTCATAGCAGCCGGCTCAGAGGACGTCCTGGCATCATGACTAAAAGCAGTACTTGGTTGGTTTAGGGATGCTGGTTTAAAGTTGAAAAGAGACAATGTAAGATTGGGGTAGCGGAAACGGAGTTCCTGGGGTTCAGGATAGATGCACAAGACATCCATCCGTCTGCCTCTAAGGTCAGGGCGATTAAGAAAGCCCCCACTCCCAAAAACAAAGCGGAACTGCAGGCATTTCTTGGTCTTTTAAACTTTTATCACACATTTTTACCACACAAGGCAACCATTGCAAAGCCCTTACACAGACTTCTGGACAAACAAACACCCTGGGACTGGACTGCCACACACACAAGTGCGTTCAGGACCTTAAAAAACATGCTAGCAGGGGATGCAACAGTCACTCACTTCAGGGAGGATCAGCCCATCTGCCTGGCATGCGATGCATCCCCTTATGGGATCGGGGCAGTCCTCAGCCACCTAAGGGAGGATGGCACACAGGCCCCCATAGCATACTATTCCAGGACCCTGTCAGCTGCTGAAAGGAACTACGCTCAGATAGATAAGGAGGCACTGGCAGTGGTCATTGGAGTAAAAAAGTTTCATGATTACCTTTATGGGAGGGAATTCCTTATCTACATGGACCACAAGCCCCTGTTAGGACTATGCACCACAGAGAAGCAAACGCCACAAATCCTTTCACCCAGGATGCTTCGATGGTCCATATTCCTATCAGCATACTCCTGTAAGCTGATCCATAGACCAAGGAAGGAAATGGGACATGCTGATAGCCTCAGCAGACTCCCATTAAAGGAGGCTGGGCCAGACCCCGCTCCTGCTAATCAGATATTAGCAATACAGGAATTGGCTGAATGCCCATTAGATGCTGGGGATATAGCATCTGAAACTTCCAAGGACAAGATTCTAAGCAGGATTCAGTCCTGGGTGAGCAGCGGGTGGCAAGACAAATCACCTGGACCAGAATTCACAGCATTCTTCACGAGGAGGCATGAGTTATCATCACATAAAGGGTGCCTGTTGTGGGGGAGTAGGGTCATCATCCCCACAAAACATAGGGAGAAAGTCCTTCATTCACTACATGAGGGCCATCCAGGAGTGGTAAGGATGAAGGCTCTAGCAAAGAGCTACCTGTGGTGGCCAGGGTTGGACAAAGAGATAGAGGGGTTGGTAGCAGGATGCTACACATGCCAAAGGTCTCGACCAGAGCAGGCACACGCTCCAGTCCACAGGTGGGAACAAACACACACCCCATGGTCCAGGGTACATATAGATTATGCGGGGCCCTTCCAGGGACATACATTTCTGGTCATTGTGGACAGTCACTCCAAGTGGTTAGAGGTGGTACCTGTGACTAACATGACATCAGCAGGGACCATACAAGCCTTAAGGGGAGTGTTCGCCACTCATGGGCTGCCAGATATAGTGGTATCAGATAACGGAGCACAATTTACTCCTCGGATTTCCAGGTGTTCCTGAGGACCTTGGGGATTAGGCACACCACATCAGCGCCCTTCCACCCTGCCAGTAATGGATTGGCAGAGAGGTTCATGCGGACCACCAAGGATGCACTCAAGCAGATAGTAAAGGGGACTGGAAACAGAGAATGGCCACATTCCTCCTTCATCAACACGCAACACCCTGCACAGCCACAGGCAAGAGCCCAGCGGAGCTCAGGTGGGGCAAACGCCTCATAACAACGCTAGACAGACTCCACCCAGACAGGGTAGCAGCAGACACAGAACCCCCAACCCTCAAAACCACCTTCAACTCAGGGGAGCAGATCTGGGCCAGAAATTATAGCACAGGCCATCCATGGGTGCCAGGGGAGGTAGTAGAGCAGACAGGCCCCCTCTCCTACAAAGTAAGGGTGAAGGGAGGACTCCTGTGGAGGAGACATTTAGACCAATTAAGAAAGAGGGCCCCTGAAAGGACGGGTGAAGCATTAACGAAGGCAGTGGGGGAAGA
Organism: Daboia siamensis; assembly: GCA_024449315.1. Taxonomy (NCBI): domain Eukaryota; kingdom Metazoa; phylum Chordata; class Lepidosauria; order Squamata; family Viperidae; genus Daboia; species Daboia siamensis. Next base: position 1,489 of record JAKJMR010010134.1, on the reverse strand, counting down.
GGCAGCGCAATCACAAGCACAGACACACACACAAACCCATTCACAGCCATCCAGAGGAACAGCAGAGAAGGCCCTGGGGCATCCTTTGACCTGGCAAGAAGCTGACAGGGGAACTAGGCAGGAGCCTGATGACAGCAGGTTACAAAGAGCAAACACAGAAACACCCCCCCCACACACACACACACAAAACAGACCACTACAGTCAGACCAAGAACCAAGAAGCAGAACCGCAACTCCAGGAGAGCCGATCCTGAGAAGATCCAACAGATCACACAGAGCCCCTAGCTACCTTAACGACTATGTTCGCTCTTAAGCCTGGGGGAGGGGGAATCACAAGGGTTAAATGTAAATTTGTAAATAAGCTGTATATAGTTAGAAGGATTGACTGAGGGTAACTCCTCACCATGGGGGAAGGGGTGCAGTGTATGCCGCTCAGCATACACAATGAACAGCACAGCAGGAGGCTGATGAGCAGCACAGCAGGAGGCTGGACAGCTCCGGGCTATAACCATTTATGCGGGAAAGGTCTGAATGGCTCAAGCTGTTGACAGCCCCAGGCATGGTCAGCCCTGGCGGGAAGCCAGGGTTTAAACCCATTGGCCACCTGCACTGGCGGGAAGCCCAGGTTTGAAATGATTGGACGCGATTCACCTGGGCAGGTATAAATAGACGCCAGGTATCCCCTGTATCCCAGTTCCGTTCTGTTCCTGAATAAATGCATCGTTACCCAGCTCTGTGTCCGTCTCTCTGTGAAGCACATGACTTTACAGGTTTGAAGTATCTTTAGACATATTTTAGATAATTTTTCTGGAGTTATATGCCAAAATTGCATCAATTATGTCCAATGATCCTAGCCCATTTTATCATGTATGGTTTCACTTGTTTTCTTCCATTTCAAATTTCATGAAAAGTGTATATATTTTAGCCATTATATTTTTATTTGGCATAATGCTTAAGGTAACTGGATAAAAATGGAGAGGCTCTGAGGTTTAGTCCTCCCATAGGCATGAAAGCTGGCTGAGTGACCTTGGGTTAGTCTCTCTCTGTTCTCCCAACTCTCCTGATTGGGTTGTTATTGTGTATTCAGTGTTCTATCATCTATCGTAAATCTTACTTTTACCTGTGCACATGCAACTGCATGAACATTTTGAAAGCTGCAGGACTGGCACAGGCAGGCCAAATGTCTATCTCAAACCTGTTCCCACTAAATGTAGGCCAGAAGGACTAAGTGCCTTGCTGCTTCAAATGTAGCAGGGAAAAAATAATTTGCTGCTAAACATGAAAAAATAGCTATTAAGTTTACATTTACCTCAGATTGTCTGAGAAGGCTTCCACAGCAAACTTGGAGAGGGAATACCCACCTCCGCTGATTGCCAGTCTTCCCAGAGCACTAGACAAGTTGACCACTCTCCCTCTGGCTCTCCTCACCAGGGGTAGCATGTGGAGTGTCACGTCAATCAGCCCAAGCAAGTTGACTTCCAGCACCTTG
>JAKJMR010010132.1:0-13602 GCA_024449315.1 Daboia siamensis | reverse complement strand
CAGGGCCAACCATTTCACACCTGCTCATTTCTTAGTTGCTAATCCCAGTGCTCAGGACACCTGAACCCCAAAGGGGAGACGCGCCCCTCCAGGTCTTTGGGTCACAGGCTGAGTCCTCCTGGCCATTGGCACGTCAATTTCGGGGATAGGTAGAAATGGGAAAGCCTTGGGGGAAAAAACCCATTGTGTTTGGCATCATACAAATGCATGGTACTGTAAGGTCCCAGTCCTTTACTTAACCTTGAGATACCATATTAATCTAATCAGATAACCCAAGCAGAGATTTCTTGATTAAGCAGCACTTTATTTGATCAAATTAAGCAGCTGGGTGGCCAACAATCTGGAACATTGGCAGAGTCACGTCCAGAGGTGCCACGTCTTAGAAAGTTCATACCATTGCTTTACAAACTTTATTAGCCAATGAAAATAGGACAACAGAGCCATTACATCATAAGAAAGACATCAATCATTGCTGTACACTCTCTTATTCCCTCCTTCAGTATATCCCATCCACGTACACGTTTACCAAGCTTGCATGAATTTTTTCTGGTGCAAAAGCTGTTTACAAAAAGCAACAAACCAACAGTGAGACTAAACAATTTCCCTTTGTTCTAGAACCCTTCACATCCTTATGTAACTTGGCTCTATATCATGCAGCCTGAACAGTGGTGGGATTCAAATATGTGAACAACTGGTTCTCCATGTGGATGCTGCTTCCAGAAGTTCATTCTGGGCTTGGGCAACAAAAAATTAGCTACCAGTTCTGCCAAAGTGGTGCGAACCAGCTGAATCCCACCAGTGAGCCTGAATCACGAAAGAACACTGATAACAAGACTTGATATATATCTCAATAAAAATAGACCCTTCCGGAAAGCAAAAAACCCTAATATGTGATTAATGCAGTCTATGTGAGATGTTGGTGCAGAGTTCACTTCATCATTAGGACGGAAGGAAAACAGATTTTTTTTCTTTTAATTGGAAATATTTTTAAACCTAAAAAAGCCAGGGCAGTTAGACCACATAACAGCAACCACACACTCAGTTGACCCATTCGTTTGAGTGGTGTGGAAAAATGACTGTTTCCATGTTATGAATAGTGGAGGCAACTATTAAGTCCAACAATTTCCAGGGTTGTGAGACTAGTTTGAAAACACTCCACATTTTCCATTCTAGGATCTAGTTTTGGAAAAGGAGATCAGGAAAGCTGGCTATGCACAGCACTGGATGGATGCTCCCCACAGCTGTCATTTTGTTTAATTTGACTTTTTCTAAAATTAGCCTTAACCTTTAAATTTCATCCATGTACACGTTTACCAAGCTCATCCACAAAAGAACACTGATAACAAGATTGGATATGTATCTCAATAAAAACAGATTTTTTTTCCTTTTAACTGGAAATATTTTTAAACCTAAAAAAGCCAGGGCAGTTAGACCACATAATGGCAACCACACACTCAGTTGATCCATTTGTTTGGGTGGTATGGAAAAATGACTTTTTCTGTATTATGAATAGTGGGGGGCACTAATACTAACTTAAGACCAACAATTTCCAGGGTTGTGAGACCGGTTTGAAAACACTCCACATTTTCTATTCTAGGATCTAGTTTTGGAAAAGGAGATCAGGAAAGCTGGCTATGCACAGCACTGGATAGACACTCTCCACAGCTGTCATTTGTTTGAGTTTGACTTGGTTAAAATTAGCCTTAACCTTTAAATTTCATGCTCTCCAGATGCCTGGACTTGAACTCCGAGAATTTCCCAGTCAGGATGCTAACTGTGGAGAATTAGGGAAGATGAAGTCTGTACAACTGGGGGGAGGGTATCCAGCTAAGGAACCAGACTGGCCTTGCTTCCATCCTCGGAGGGGGTTACCCCAGCGGTTCCAACCCTTGGGAAGAGCGCAGGAAGGCCCAGTGCTCCTGGTGCCTCCACAACCAAAGGGGAGACACACCCGTCTGGGTCTTTGGGTCACAGGCTGAGTCCTCTCTCCCTTTTCAGTGGGTCAGCCATGAAGGGTCAGACCAAAATACTTTGGAGTAAAGCACTAGAATCCCTGACATATTAATTATGGGTGTTGCAGTTCCAGTACATCTGGGAAACAACTGATTACCAACTCCACACTGTCAAAAAACTCCATTCAGAATTGTATTCAAAATATTTCCTGTCCCTCTCTTTCAGGACATAATTGAGAAGCATAATTGTATGGAAGAATTAAAGTTCTAATGGCATAACTTTTATTGAGAAACGGTGATCAAAGGTAGACTAATGTATGTACTTGTGAGTCCCCTGAAGCAATTCAGAAGGCCTTGCCCCCACCACCCAAAAAATAATAATATACCCCTTAACTCGGATTGAACTGATGGATCTGAGCTGGCTTTTGCATAGCTTCTTCTGCGATTAACATCTCTCCTCAACTCTCCAAGATTTGCTTAGGTAAATCCACTTTTATTTATTTTTTATTTTATTTTTTCCTTACCCATCCACTAGCAGTCAGTAGTAGAGAATTACAGCATTTTGCTTTTTTTTCTTCTCCAGAGCACTGTCTTGTGTTTTGGAGAGGTTGATCTCCTCAGCATACCTTTGTGTTTTAGGAGACTTGAAATCTCTTGAGCATCATTTGAATGCTCTTCCAGAACCTTTCAGTTGGAGAAGCATCTCAATGTAGAGATGGTTAAATAATGCTAGGCTCCTGCCTAATGCTTATCACTTTCCCCTGGTCAATTTGTTTGCTGTGAGTATAGAGTTGCCATTGCTAGAAAAACTTCCACATTGCAAATTCCACATGGCTGTGCATATTTTGCTGGGCTGTTTCAGGTGTGCTTTGGTTAGATCCTATGGGACATCCCCTAGGAGACTTGCCGTGAGACTGGGATGACCCATGCAGGAAACCAGCGCTGGCATTTTTAGCAGCAGCCACACCATGAAATATCCATCTAGGAATCTCTTACAGATTCCAAAAAAGACTGATTATTTGCTAGAAAACAAGTAATGTTCTAATTGGCAGACCAACTTCTCTCTTTTGAGGTTTGTGTAATGTTATTGTCAATGGCTTAGCCTTAGAATTTAAAGCAGCCATTCTGATGTACAAATCAGAAATCGCCTGATGGGCCAGCTGTGGACTGCATGTCACACACCTTTTGAACACAAAAGGTAGAAAACAAATTTGTAGCTGGCTTTCCCCCCCTTTTCTTCTGATCTCATAAATATTGCACCAGAATTTCTGTTGCTAGAGAACTATGTTTTGAAGCTCTTTGGAGTCCTAACACAACGTTATTCTTGCCTTGCAAAAAAATGACCATATTTTTAGCCAAGCTTTTATTTGCATAAACAAATGGGGGTATTTTTGGATGGGTGCAAGGAAGAAAGAGACTTTCTTACACATTGACTGAAAATATAATCTAATAAGAGTTTCTTTTCCATTTTCTTCATATCAGTCTTACTACAGTCAAAGAAACTGGGGTGGGGGGGGTGTACTTGCAAGGTTGTGTGGCCTGGCCATGTTTGATTTCCTTTAGCCATTCCTAAAAATACAACCTATGCTTGTAATCTTGGGCCATGAGCATCATTGGCTGGGTTCACGCAACAGAAAGATCCAGGAGCTTTTTTTTTCTGGCTCAACAGATTTGCTTAGTTCTTGAATGACGTACTGGGATGCAGCTTTCCTGGAGCTGGGCCAGACACTCAGTTTGACTTTTTTTTTTTTACATGAAATGTTAATAAAAGTTAAATATGCAATTCTTTTCCAGTCATATATTTGATGGTTTCTCACCCCTGCTTTAGATAACAGCGCATAAATAGCTCTGCTGGAGGGAGCAGAACCTATCTCGGTCCAAGATTTTGTTTCTCGCAGTGCCCACTAGATACCGCCGGGGTACTCACAAGCAAGAAACGGGGGCGTCTCCTGCACCTGATAGTTGGACCGAACTTCCCCCAGCTTGGAAGCGTTCACGATTAATAGCCCTTACTGCGCCTGTCCTCATTGGGCCAAAAATTATCCAAGAAGATTATCGCTACATTACATACTATTGAATTAAAGGGGTTAAGAACAATGTATTTGGTTTGTAGGTGAAAGGAAGGGCCGAGGTAGACTTATCCGAGAATGAGTCTGTTAAAGGACTGCCTAGGGAGCACAACCTAGGATGGAAGCCGAGTTCCCAGTAATAGCAAAATCAAAACTAGCTCAGTTTAGATTATGTAATGGTCTGATCTCTGCTAGTAATCCATAAATGGCAGGAACAAACGTCAGTTGGCTTTACACATTGCATTAGGCGATCAAACCTAAGCAATTGTGAGCTTCATTGCCGTCCTTCAGATTTTTTTTCCCAATTTCCCACTCTAGTAGTATCCTTTCCACCAGGTCAGAACTATTTTTTTGTTAATTTATTGATATTTTTAAACATAAATCACTTAATAATAGGTGAACAGTGTGTTTTCTGGGTTTACATTTGTAAAACAGTCACTAACAATTGATTCCTATAATCCATAATCCACTCAATAGTTTTAATTGATTACCTCTTTTCTCCAAAATATCCTCTTTTGCAAACATTGAGAATCCAGTTTTTATTGTTTTGATACATAACAATTAAATATATAACTTTTCCCAATATTCCTAAAAATAATAATCACATCAATATATTTTTTTCTATGCCTCATCATAGATTCTGTTACAGTCATTTAAATATCGAAAACATTTCCTTTATCTCTAAGCCATTTCAACTGTTTTGTATTCTATTCTATTCTATTATTTTATTTTATTTTTATATTATATTATATTACTCATATCAAGAAATAGTATAAAAAAGGGGGAAACAGCACACTATATTATTTAGGAGATTCTTCCCTCTTAGAGTGACATATATATTCCAAATCTTTTCTATTTCTTTAACCATATTCAAACAAATGTTTCTTTTTTAAGTATTCTCTCTGATCCTCCATAAAAAGATTAATTCGCCACTTCTGTTAGTATAAGGATGGGGCGGAAGGTCCACTCCTTCCCTTGTGTGGGAATTTTTCCAGGAAATTAAATATAGAATAGAAAAGAGAAGATCAAATTCCTCACTCAATTTCAGGCATGCAAAACCGGATGTCCAAGTCAGACCTTTTTCAGCTTTTAAGCCTAGTTGTTCAAATGCTGCTATTTAACAGGCCATTCCTTTGCAAAACCAAAGGATCAGAAAAGAAGTAACGATTTATACGATTTTATTGCTGTGGATACCTGAGAATTTACATGAAAACATGGTTCTCAAAAGATTCAATTTATTGATTGGGAAGTGGGGGTTAATCTGGCATCCTTTTTAAGCAACAGTGGGACTCAGGTATATGGATATGGTTGTAGGATGACTGCATGACTCCATATGAACGTATTGCAAATGCCACAGAAGTACCAATAGAAAAGAATATTCTAGCGCTGACAATGTTAACTAGCTGGGTAATGAAATGTCTGCAAGAAAACAAGCTCAGAGAGCATCAAGGATCCCACTGTCCCAGAAGTGGAGAGAAATGAAAAGATATTCAGAGATTAAAATATTTGGAATGGTCCATTTTAGAGTCAGAAAATTTTGCACTGCACCGTAAGACAAGCTTTCATTTTACTAAGATTGTTTTATACTGAAATTAAATGGGACATGATCCCTGCAGCACTATTTTGAGCATTTCTTACTCCAAAGGCAGTCCTATTTGAGTCTTTAAAAAGCTTACTGCTTGGGAATATATTCCAATGCACTTGAATATGATTAGGGATATAGAAGAGATGTACTAATATGCCACATTTCCTCCTCTTAAATTTTTCAAAAGTTTTCACGGGGGACAAGTCACATTTGTATTTCCTGCAATAATGCTCTGGATCCAATCAGTATAATCAAAGACCTTGGTGTAGTGGCCAGGCTTAAGCGGTTGGGCACAAGGATAGTGCCCCCAAGATGCAATACCCTGGATTTGTCCATTACAGATGAGGGGTCCCCCAGAGTCAGCCTGTTGAGAAAAATCAAATATGAAACATTACTACCATATCTATGAATGGGAAGTGGAGCAAACATTTCCCTCCCATCGTCCATTCACATATAGCTCCCAATGTTTCACTTCAGTGTTCCCCAATCCAGGATCTCTGTAGAAGAATTTAACTCCTTGAGTTTCCCCCACCAGAATCACCAGTATTGGGAAGTCTGGAAATCTAGATACCTAGAAGGCACTTGAGTTAGAAAAAGCCATAACTTTGTATGTTTCTACAAGATGCCTTCAAGGCTAGATTTCTGTCACAGCTTTGAAAATTGGCATCATTTCTTTAGGAGTCTGTCTTAAAACTGATCCTCTTACCTTACATGTATCTATGCCTCCTTGCAGGATACCTGCACACAGTGTTCTGCTTTGTGCTGGTAACAATGGGCTAGCTGCTCGACACACCGTATAATTGAGTATGTTAATGTTCGCACAATGAGGGACATCGGGATAAGTCTCTGAAAAAAATAAAAAATAGGCAAAATTCTACCTTTCACCATTTACCACTTAGATTCCTAGAACTATAATTTCCATTGTCTCCAACCAACGGAGCTGATCTCATTGCCTGGGAGTAGGAAGTATTGTCTTTCAAAGCCATTCAAAGGGACTCCTGGGAAAAACAGATTTAGTTAAATGTTTTTTTTGTCAAGATATTAATGGGTATTAAATCAGCTGATGGGCATTTGAAGGCTTCTCAACTTTCTCCAGCACTCTATGCAAGATTGCCTTGTTGGAAAAGTGGGGCTTTTGCTAGTTCAAAAGTCATAGAACTGATCTCGCATCCCCTGGAGATGACCTAGAATGGGGGTCTCCAAAGTTGGCAACTTTAAGACTTGTGAACTTCCACTCCCAAAATTCCTCAGCCAGCATACTGAGACTTCCATATCTGAAGATGAAGCAGACCCATAAGTTTGCATTGTGTACAAGAACAAAAAGCCAGGAATCTTGTCTAAAAGATCCCTTGGGGAGGACAGATAAGATGGAAATAAGTCTAAGGAAAGAAAAGAAAAATATCACCTGAATTAGAGAAAGTTGAGCCTGAGAATATAAAATAAAACCCAATCCCAGCTAATCAACAAATCAAGAACTTTTGAGGATAAAAGGGGTCCTAAAGCTCACCCTTTCCTCCAGTCATCTTTGGATCCACAACTTAGGAGTTTTTGTCCCTCTAGCTTGTGCCTGGCAGCCTAATTGAGAAGGATGTGTCTAAACATGAATGGGTGCATGTGTGCGTATGAGAAAGAGCAAATTTCGATCGCCAGTAGTAAAGTTTTGCTGTTACTTTAAATTCACTGGGTCTCCATGTATGCCAAAAACCTGTATTGCCTCAGTGGTTAGTTGAAAATTATTTGTGTGAGTCCTTAATTATTTCCCAGCTCTTGACCAAGGCTCTGTGACTTGTCTACTTTAGCTACACCTATTTGGTGGAAATCTAGGTAGAAAACAAGGTGGGCTTACAAGATCTACCTACCTTGGCAGGCTTGAATGTGGATGACCATAAGCCAGAGATGAGAGTGCATGTAACCCTTCCATGGCCTTACTAGCAATAGCAATAGCACTTAGACCTATATACTGCACTCTCTGGGTGATTTACAATATCCGCATATTGCCCCCAACAGTCTGAGTCCTCCTTTTATCAACCTCAAAAGGATGGAAGGCTGAGTCAACCTTGAGTCCCGTCAGGATCGAATTGCAGGCTGGGAGCAAGGCTCCGCCGCCATCAGCCATTCTGGCTGTCAGCCCCGTCGCCTCCGTAGAGCCGCCAAAAACAGCGCCAATCAGATGTTTTGACGGCTCAGAAGCCCGCTCCTCGGGAGAAGAGGAGGGGGTGAGCGCTCAGGTAGGGGTAGAGCTTTCCCGGGCTGCCAGAGTTGAAACTCTGGTGGCTGAAGGATTGAGCCCCCCCGAAGCCTGAGTTTGCTCTGGACTTCGGGACTCCTCTGCTCCGGGACTTTGGAGCAGAGCAGGGCATTGCAACCATCCCTGCCAGCAAGAGTGAGCTTTAGATAACTTGGATGCAGGCAGAGCGATACAGGAGATTCAGGTGAAAGTGACTTTATGATCTTTAATTCGCTGGACTTTTTGAAGTTTGATAAAAGTGAAAGTGCGTAGCATGCAATAGTGGGTGAAAATGGCTGCCAAATCTTCTAAAGTTCCTAGAAGTACGGGGGCTTCTCCGGTGCAGCAATCTTCGTTACAAGCTTTAATGCCTCCTCCCCCTGCACCTGCACCTGCACCTGCACCTGTACCAACTTTTACAGTGAAAGATTTGCAGGATGTTTTGCAAGAGGCTTTGAAAAAGCAATCTCAACAATTAGCTGAACTTATGGAGGAGAAGCTTACAGAAATGAGGGCAGACATCTTACTTGCATTTCAAGGCATGGCTGTATGTATAGAGCGTTTGGACGAAAGAGTGGAAGATCTCAGCCAAAATAATATTAGATTAGAGGCAAAAATGACAGAAACTGAAAATGTGGTGGATAAGATTGACAACGACTTGACCTTGGTACAGTACAGGGAGATGGAGTTCGCTGTGAGAATTAAAGGTTTAAAAGAGGATTCTAAGGAAAATTTGAAAAAAATAGTTTCAGAGGCTTTGGAAGGTGTTTTGGAGCGACCAGCAGAAGAAATTATGGAGGATACAGACAAAATATTTCGTGTTAATTCGTGGATTGCAAGACAAAGGAAACTACCCAGAGATGTGGTGGTTTATTTTACAAAGAGAGCAATTAGAAATGAGGTTATACAAGCTTTTTACAACAATAAATTTGCAATTGCTGAACAAGAAGTTTTAGTTTTAAAAGAGATCTCTCCAAGAATTTTAAGGAGAAGGAAGGAATTTGCTTTTCTGGCACAAGAATTAAGAAGACGGGATATTCAGTTCAGATGGGATATACCAGTGGGTATGGTGGTGATGTATGCAGGCATGAGACATCGTCTTCTTACAGTGCTGCAGGCACGTGATTTTTATACTAATGTTTTAAAAGCAGTCCCCATACGACTTTTGGAATCTAAAAAGAAGAATGGTGAGGGAGAGTCTCAACCACAAAGTGAGAATGTACAAGGTGCTGAAGGAGTCACACAGGTGAAAGATGGAGAATTCCAGAAAGCTACAGGAGTGGATCAAATTTCAGTATCATCGGAGGAGGTTAGAGACCAGAGAGTGACACGTGCTGCTGCCAGACGAATGAGACGAGAGCAAGAACAAGAACAGCAGAGAGTTATGATGGCACCTCCAAAACTTACTTACAGTGAAGCAGTGGGAGGAGCGCGACTTAAGAGAGTGCAGGTGATTTTGGAAGAAGCGCTCCAAAAGCTTCAGGTCGCGAAAGATGGCGACAAAGTTTCTAACCTGGAATGTTAATGGTTTAAATTCACCACAGAAAAGAAAGAAAGTATTTCAATACTTAAAACAATTTAAGAATGATGTTATTTGTTTACAAGAAACACATATTAGAGTTATGGATCAAAAGTATTTGTTAAATTCAAGGTTGGGTACAGAGTTTACTGCTTCTGCAACTGATAAGAAAAATGGAGTGGTCATTTACGTTAAGAACAGTGGCTTTAATTGACAGTGGCTTTAATTGAAGCAGAATGGAGTGGTCATTTACGTTAAGAACAGTGGCTTTAAGTGACAATGGCTTTAATTGAAGCAGATAAACAAGGAAGATATGTTATAATTGAATTGTTAATTGAAGGCAAGAAAACGCTTTTGGTTGGATTATATGCTCCTAATCAACAACAAGCAGATTTCTACAGTTTACTACACAGCAAGATTACTCAGTGGGATTATAAATCTTGTATTTTTATGGGAGACTGGAATGGCGTTTTGGATGTACAAATGGACAAGGGTTGTTTTTTTTTAAAAGCACCCCAAGTCATGCTAAATTGCCTAAATCTTTTTTTGAGATGAAGGATGACTTGGAATTGTGAGACATTTGGAGAGAAAGAAATTTGCAAGAAAAGGACTATACTTTTTTCTCCGATAGACATCAATCTTTTTCCAGGATTGATTTTACTAATTACTAATTAGGATTGATTTTACTAATTACTAATGATCTTTTTTCTAGGATTAAGAAGATTAAGATTTGTCCAAGAACTATGTCTGATCATAGTCCAGTATGGTTAGAGATAGAAAAAGATAATAGGGATAGGCGCTCTTGGCGTCTAAATGAAAATTTGTTTAGATATCAGGAAAATGTGGAAGAATGTAAAAAACAGATGAAGGAATTTTTTAAAACTAATATGTACAAAGGTACTTCTATTGAAATGGTTTGGGATGCTACCAAAGCTTATATGAGAGGTGTATTAATATATCTGAACAACAAATATAGACGTAATTTGGAATTTAGGAGGAAAGAATTAGAGAATGAAATTAAGGAAAAAGAAAAGGCTTTAATTTTGAATCCATCAGATGGGAAGATTAAAGAGGCAATTAATTTATTAAGGGGCCAGTTTGATAAGTTGATGGCTGATCAAGTGGCAACTAACTTGCGGTATGCTAGACATAATATTTTTTGTAATGCCAATAAACCAGGTAGATGGGTAGCTTATTTGTTAAGGAAGAAGCAAAGGGCTTCTAATATAGATAGAATAGAACACAAGGGTAAGATAGTGTTCCAGCAGAGCCTTATCAAAAAGACTTTTGTTGATTTTTATTCTAAGTTGTATGCTAAAGATAAGATTAGTGATGCAGATATTGATGAATATTTGATGAAAGTCAATATTCGATGAAGAAATTCTTTCAGCAATCAAACAATTGAATGTGGGTAAAGTGCCAGGTACGGATGGACTGACTGCTGTGTATTATAAAAATTTACAGTTAGAGATGGTGAAGTCTTTAAGAGAATTGTTTCAGACAATTCAAATGGGAGGAGGGGTACCTCCGTCTTGGAAAACTGCTTTTATTTCTCTGATTCCAAAGGAAGACCAGGATGTCACCCAAGCAAAAAACTATAGGCCAATATCACTTTTCAACACGGACTACAAGATATTTGCTAAAGTGCTAGCTAACAGATTAATGAGGGTAATGCAACAAGTAATTCATGGTGATCAAACTGGGTTTATAAGTGGTAGACAAATGAAGAATAATGTGAGGCATATAGTAGATTTGTTGGAATTTTTGGGAAGAAACAATCAGATCCCTGCAGCGTTGATCTTTTTGGATGCTGAAAAAGCCTTTGATCAATTGGATTGGCAATTTTTGTTGAAAGTATTAGACAAAGCAACAGCTTCATAATATAATTTAAAATTAGGCATTTTAAGACCACCTCTTTCACGCGTGACTTGCATAATCTTGAATTTGACTCGTGGCTTTTTCCTTGCCCAAACAAATTTATTAATTCCTTTTTGCTATTCCTCCAAATTTAAATCCATTTTAAGTATAGGTATCATTTGAAATAAAAATAAAAATTTTGGCAAGACATTCATTTTCACAGCTGCAATTCTTCCCAATAAAGACAATTGTAATTTTTTCCAAACAGTCTGAGTCCTCCTTTTATCAACCTCAAAAGGACGGAAGGCTGAGTGAACCTTGAGTCCCGTCAGGATCGAATTGGAGGCTGGGAGCAGAAATAGCTGCAATACTGCATTCTAACCACTGCACCACCAGGACTTAAAAGGAAGAAGTCCTCTGCAACCATCCACAGAGATTTTATATCCATCCAAGGATAGGCCATGTTTTTGAGTTCACATTTGGTCTTTAGAGAGCAAGTGGTAAATATACTCTGAAAACATCCTCCAAGGGAGACTTCTCCATTTACAAAACGGCCATGGCAAAACACAAAACATCCCTTTATTAAAGGTAATGAAGCCATGCAAGACTGCCATGCTAATGGGACTTTTCTGATCCCCAACAGCACTGCTATAAATAAACCTGATCCTTTAGGGGTTATTTTTAGCTATACAGCATGCCCGTTCCTTATTTCTTTTATTCCAAGGACCTTGTGGGTGTGGAACAAATGAAGAAATGGAATCTTATGGAATCCCGTTGTCCATCCAATATTCATGGGTGACATAGTGGGACCCTAGACCTGGCTGATGTTACATCAAAAGCTGGGTCTGATAGACAGAGATACCTACCATTAGGAGATGTGATTGCGCCCCATCCCATAATACGGCAAATTGAACCCACACTGGGAGGGCTGGAAGGCAAGCTGAGAGGCGCGATGTGTGTACTGGTTTTAACAGGTCTGTTCAGCTTGATCAACATGATGTCCTTGTCCCATTTGGTATAGTTTTTGTTACTGAGACAAAAGAACTTCTCCTTTGGGTCTCTTGTCTTCTGATCCTTATTTGGTAGATTTAAGTTATGCACACCAAGGTATATCTCCATATTTTCCCTACAAGAAAAACAACAAGTTAACAAGAACAACTTAAAGTGAACTCTATATTACTTGGGATGGTCCTTGACCTCATTTTGGCTCTCAAGCAAGATCGTTAGCACCAAACAAGAAAGGGCCATAACCTAACTTCTCCAATTGTGTTTGGGGGAAAAACCTGCCAGAAACCTGGAAGAGTTGCTGTCAATGTCCTAGAGATCTGAGTTCACTCAAGAAATTTATTCAAGGTGATTGAATAAGCTATTTCCATTGTTTATGCAAAATCTTGAAGCATGAATTCACCTATGTGCTGTTTATCACTCAGATAGCTCAGCATATAGTATAAATCCATCTCTTTCTTGACTTGGATGTGTATTGTGTGAATGTTGCACTTATAAATTATAGATGACTGTTTTAAAGATGGAACCCATGTGGTTACGGTACTAATATTATGACTTTGTATTGCACACATCCTCTCTCAACCCAGCCTGTCTCAAAGGATGGTGGGATACATAAAGACGAACACAAAATCTGGATGGAGCTCACTCTGCTGTGGTTTAGAAGATATTAAAATGTAGTGCCTCACCCAGGCCTTTGATAGGGGAGAGGGAAGCCTCTCACTTCATCATCTTTTAATCTTTTATGTTTTATATGGTTAATATTTTCTGGTTAGTTGCACAGTCAGTCAGATATTTAGACTGGATTTGGCATTTTTATCCACCTATTAAGTCCTTCCCAAGGACCTGGAGTAGGTCAATTTTGTGGTTCCATGGTATTAAAAGGATTATCACAGGATGTTCCAAGTAAGGCTGCCTTTTGCAATTAACTGTGGTGATTTTGTCAGTGCTGATGGTATTCAGGTAATGTTCCAGATTGTATTATTCTTGTTATTATTATATCCCAGAAAAAAGGAAAGATATGAATACTGTGGTGAAAAAGATGGAAATTCAGCCATAAATATAAACAGCATTGCTCAAGATATGATTGTGAGGAGCAACAGCAGTAACAGCACAACAGTCATTTAAGATGCACAGAGAAGTCAGTAAAAAGTAGCAGAAACATAAAAAAATCTGGATATCTAATCACGATCTCCCTCAACTCTTCCACATTGCATAATGCCCTCACATGTCGCAGTGTACAGCGCTGAGCACCCATTGCTGGTTGATCAAAGTCCCACTGCAGCCAAAGCTATTGTTATACAAGAATACAAGGGAACGATGTTCATTTATGTTACATTCATCACCTCCAACGACCAGTTCAGAAGACTTTTGTGCTGCAAAGAAACCAA
>JAKJMR010010128.1:0-21461 GCA_024449315.1 Daboia siamensis | reverse complement strand
AACTGTTTGATTGCCAAATATATTTCTTCTTCTGTTATCAACTGATTCATTTCTTCTTTTTGCTCTTGCGTAAGAACCGGGATGCTAAAGTCTTTTAAATATAAACCAATGTCCATTTCATTAATCTTGTCACTAGCATATAATTTAGAAAAAAAATCAACAAAGGTTTCCTTAATAAGATTCTGTTGATACACAATCTTTCCCTTATGTTCTATTTTGTCTATATTAGAAACCCTTTGCTTCTTTCTTAGCATATAAGCTAACCATCTGCCTGGTTTATTGGCATTGCAAAAAGTATTATGCCTTGCAAACCGTAAATTAGTTGCCACCTGGTCAGCCATTAACTTGTCAAATTGTCCTCTTAATAACTTAATAGTCTCTTTAGTCTTCACATCCGATGGGTTCAAAATTAAAGCCTTTTCTTTTTCCTTAATCTCTGTCTCTAATTCTTTCCTCCTAAATTCCAAATTACGTCTATATTTATTATTAAGATATATCAACACTCCTCTCATATACGCCTTACTAGCATCCCATACCATTTCCATAGAAGTACCCTTATGCATATTTGTTTCAAAAAAAATCTTCATCTGTTTTTTACACTCTTCCACATTTTTCTG
The DNA here is from genome assembly GCA_024449315.1 of Daboia siamensis. Taxonomy (NCBI): domain Eukaryota; kingdom Metazoa; phylum Chordata; class Lepidosauria; order Squamata; family Viperidae; genus Daboia; species Daboia siamensis. The sequence continues at coordinate 20,844 of JAKJMR010010128.1, read as the reverse complement.
ATTTGTGAACAAGTTCTCATTTAAACGCCAGGAACGTCGTTCTCTAGTGTCTTTTCCAATCTCTAACCAAACTGGGCTGTGATCAGACATAGTCTTTGAACAAATCTTTATCCTCTTAGTTCTAAAAAAAAGATCATTAGACAATAATATAAAATCAATCCTGGAAAAAGATTGATGTCTATCAGAAAAAAAAGTATAGTCCCTTTCTTGTAAATTCCTTTCCCTCCAAACATCACGTAAATCCATATCATCCATCATCTCAAAAAAAGATTTAGGCAATTTAGCATGACTTGGGGTACTTCTATAAGATCCACTCTTATCCATTTGTACGTTCAAAACACCATTCCAGTCTCCCATAAAAATAAAAGATTTATAATCCAATTGAGTAATCCTGCTGTGTAATAAGCTATAAAAATCAGCTTGCTGTTGATTAGGCGCATATAATCCAACCAAGAGTTTTTTTACCTTCTAGTAACAAGTCCACAATAACATATCTTCCTTGTTGGTCTGCTTCAATTAACTCTGCTGTAATTGTATTCTTAACATAAATAACCACTCCATTTTTCTTGTTAACTGCAGAAGCAATAAATTGTGTACCTAATCTTGAATTTGATAAATACTTTTGGTCCATAGCTCTAATATGTGTTTCTTGTAAGCAAATAACATCAGTCTTAAATTGCTTTAAATATTGAAAAATTTTCTTTCTCTTTTGTGGTGAGTTTAATCCATTGACATTCCAAGTTAAGAACTTAGTCACCATTTCTGGCAACCCGAAGCTTTTGAAGCGCGTCTTCCAGAATCCCTTTTACATTTTTAGGCCGCGCTCCTCCCACAGCTTGGCTATAGGTACACTTTGGAGGTTCCACAACATTCTGCTGGTCCTGTTCTTGCTCACGTCTAGCTCGTCTCGAAGCAGCACGCGTAATCCTCTGGTCTTTTACTTCTTCTGATACTGCTGAAATTTGTGTCACTCCTGCTGCATTCTCATCTATCTGTGTTCCTTCGGCATCATAAGACTTTCCCTCCTTTGTTGGTTCCAGAAGTGGTATGGGGATTGCTTTTAAAACATTGCTATAAAAATCACGTGCCTGCAACACTGTAGCAAGACGGTATCTTGTATCTTCAAACATTACCACCATACCCACTGGGATCTCCCATCTGAACCTGATATCACGTCGCTTAAGCTCCTGTGCCAGAAATGCAAATTCCTTTCGTTTCCTTAAAATTTTTGGAGGGATCTCTTTTAAAACCAAAACTTCTTGATCTGCAATCACAAGCTTAGTATTGTAAGAGACTTGAATAACTTCATTCCTGGTTGCTCTCTTTGTAAAATAAACAACCACATCTCTAGGTAATTTCCTTTGTCTCGCAATCCAGGAGTTAACACGGAAAATTTTGTCTATGTCTTCTGCAATTCCTTCAGCTGGCCTTCCCAGCACGTCTTCGAGAGCAACAGAGACTAATTTCTTCAAATCTTCCTTGAGGTTCTCCTTAAGACCCCTAATTCTCACAGCAAACTCCATTTCGTGATATTGTACCAATGTCAGGTCATAATCAATTTTATCCACCACATTCTCAGTCTCTAGTATCTTTGCATCCAATTTAGTATTATTTTGAGTGAGATCCTCCACTCTTTCGTCAAGGCGTTCAATACATATCGCCATGCCTTGAAATGCAAGCAAGATGTCCTCCCTTATTACTGTAAACTTTTCTGTCAACTTCTCATCCATCTTTTCATCTATCATCTCAGCCAAATGCTGTGAATGCTTTTCCAAAGCATCTTGCAAAACTTTAACTGTTAAAACAGGCGAAGGTAGAGGTGCAGGAGGTACTAACACTTGCGCTGAAGGTTGTGGCTGGGGGGAAGCCCCCGCAGTTTTAGTAAGTTTAGAAGATTTAGCCGCCATTTTTCCCTCTTTTGCAACTACGCACTTTCACTTTCAAAGTCTTCAATGTGAATTGAGCCAAAGATCAAAAGTTCACTTACTCCTTGTTCTCTTGCATCGCTCTGCCTGCTTTCATTATCTTCCAAAGTCCATTCTTGTAGGCAGGGATGGTTGCGTTCGCCTTGTTCTGCTCCAAGAAAAACGGAGCAGACACGCTGCGCAGCCCGGAGAAATCCAAGCTTCGGGGGGGGCTCAATCTTTCAGCCGCCAGAACTTTAAGCCCTGGCGGCCCCAGAGAGCCCTTCCCCTACTTGGAAACTCACCCCCTCCTCTTCTCCCGAGGAGGGGGCTTCCGAACCGCCGAAACAGCTGATCGGCGCTGTTTTCGGCGGTTCTACAGAGCCGCGAAGCTGACAAGCTAAAAGCAGCTGTCGGCGGCGGCGCCTTGTCACCCGGAAGTCCCTTCCATTTTTCTTTTTTATTACAAAAACAGGAGTGTTCCAAGGGCTAGTAGAAAATTTAATATGACCAACTCGATATTGCTCCTCCACCAAAGTGTGAAGGGCAGATAGCTTTTCCTGAGAAAGTGGCCACTGCTCTACCCAAACAGGCGTAGTACAAGTCCATTTAAGAGGTAGAGCCATCATCCAAAACTAAGTGAGCATCTAAAAAGATAAGGAAATCACGACCCCATATATTGGTGTGAATGTCAAGAATATACGGATGCAAAGAGAATGTCTTACCAGCACCAGTGGAAACTGAAATAGCATGAACGCTTTGCCACGCATCTGTTGAACCGCCAACACCCCACAAAGAAGAAACAGGCTGCTTGGGCCACTGAACAGGCCACTGTAATGAACAAATAACAGTAACATCTGCTCCAGTATCTAAAAGACCCTGAAATGGTTGCTTATTTAAGTATAAAGTAAGTAGGGGGCGGGAAGAAGTAACTTGTTTCACCAGTGCCACTGAAGTGGAAGTGGAGCCAAAACCAGAATTTCCCCGAGCTCCTGTTCCTGGCTTCAGAACGACATAAGGAAGAAGCAATAGCTGAGCAACTGAAGAATTTTTAGGAAGAAGCTGGGGCATGTTAACCCAAACCTGCATCATAATAATTCCAGTATAGTCAGAATCTATGACACCTGGAACCACAAAGCAACCCCTTTTGTGCGCAGAAAGGCACGAAAGGCACATTCTGATACCATTGCCAAGGTGGCTTGGGGTAAAGCAAGCTGATCTGGTATGGTAGCAAAGGGTGCAACCCCTGCTAACTGCTCAGCAGTATATGTCCCCCCCAGCCAAGGCAGCAGCCTGAGCATGACGAATGTACTCGCTCTCCCAGACTACATATTGCATTGATGTTAACATCATGCGACATAACTGCTTCCAATCTTCTGGCACCATGATATATCCATTCTTAATTCCTTCTAGAAGACCTTTTGTGAAATTACTAGTTAAACCATACTCAGTGATAGCTTTTTTAAGTTCCCTTAGAATCTGATATGGTAACCCTTCCCATTCTGCTATTTGCTGCCCCAATAGTTGACCTTCCCCCTCTCTATATTGAACAGGGCAAACAGCCAAAAGCTCAGCGAGTTCTGCACCAGATAAAGATGGATCCTTTTTACAGGATTCCACCATTTTTTGAAAAGAAGACCTTGCAGGACAAGGTTGACCAGTATCTGTGGGAGCAGTGGGACTAATATAAGCCTCAGGGGCTGCTGGTGGACAAATAACTGGAGAAGTATAAGTTGGTGGGGGAGGTGGTGACACTAATGATACTACATTGTTGCCAAATTTTTCTATAGCATGCCGACATAAATGCCAGAAATGTAGAATTTCAACAGCAGCCCTAGGCTCCGCATGTAAAGTAGTTCCAATTTTTCCCCAATCTGTTAATTTTAAAGATCCTTTTTCTGGGTACCATAAACATTGAGCAGAAACCTCCTGAACCAGCCGGGAAAGGCTTCGCTGAGATACCTCATGACTGTCCTTTTTTAATAAAAACCCAAGTTCCTCAACATGCTTCCTTTGCAAATCAGAAAGCGAAGACCCCATACTTACAGAAACCCGAAGAAAGAGTTGACGGTGCACCAAGTCCTTGCCGGACGTAGTATTGGGGTCCCTGTTCAGACGCCACGTGTAGTATGAAAAGAGACTCACACGAATCTTCAGCAGCTGTGTGTTCTTTATTGGTTAACATTCACTCATATATGTATGTCTTAAACAATAGCTTTAGCAGTTAAACATTGACAGTTTGCATGCCATCCCGAAATTGGTTGTTTTTCCTTATCTATTGTTTATCCCTTTCAATTAACACAAGGATTAATATATGATCCAGTTTCCTGCATTCCATAAGCTTATCTTTCTAATTTAAGATCTTGTTTCTTGCATGTTATCTCAAGCCCACTCTGTACACATCTTTTGCAGTCCCTGTCTGAGGTTTGCCATCCAAAACAGGAACATACATCCAAAACAGGAACATACATAATGTATACTTCAAGATGGACTCAGAAAACATCCTACAGGCACTAGCACAAGTGAGGGTATGTGTGCGGCCCAGTGGCCAGCAGGCCACAGCTCACTACTGGGCCATGGCCCACAGGTTGGGTACCCCTGGATTAGTACATAAATTGGGGGTCCTCCTAGACTTTTGCTTGAAGAGCAGGTGACAACAGTGGCCAGAAAGGCTTTTGCACAGATGCCTCTTGTATGTACCTTTTCCTGGACTGAGAGTTCCTACTCACACATGCCTTAATCTGCTTGTGGTTTTTCTGTTACAATGAGCTCTACGTTGAATTGTTCTTGAGGACCACTCAGAAGGTATAGCTATTCCACAGTGTGACTGCATGAGTGGTTACAAGTACACCTTGACTCACCCAGGTAACACCTTTGGTTTCTGAGCTACACTCTAGATGATAATAGAACCTAACTAAAGACTTTATGGCCTCAGGGCCTGGTTATCTTCAGAATCCCTTCTTTCCAGTTACATTTGCTTATCCTATAAAATCATGTTCCAGCTCCCATCGTTCAAATTATCTGGTGGAACCTTGGAAATTTGCCTTCTCTGTGGCCACCATGCCCTGCAAGATGGTATCTCTCCCCAAGAGTTGTAGAGTTGCTTGGACAATTGAAGGGGCTTATAAATTAAAGGAAGAAAGGAGGGACAGACAAGACTGTTTATATACCAATATGTATGTTAACACTGAACTCTGCTAATATTCAGGTTCCATAACACAGCACTCTTCTTAAAGGATTCTTCACTCCTTTTTATCCCTTCTTCCTTGGACAGGTATAGAATGTGAAAAAAAAATCACAGTAGGACTTACTCCATTTAAAAAATTACTCAAGTTTATTTTTTATTTCTCTGGTCCAAGGAAGCAGCTTATTAACTTGACATTTGTGTTTAATTCATTTGCATGTGTATTCTGATCAAAGATGTTTTTCTCTGCCCTTATAGTACTGTTCACAGGGTAGAATCAGACAGACTAGTATAGCTATGTGAGATGTATTTAAGTGCCTCAAGATTCCATGCTAGCAAAGATTTTTCTTGCAATCAAAGGACATTCTTGCTATAGCATTCATCCATCTTTGAAATAACAATCACCTCTCCAGTGATTATAAGTCTAAAGTAGTATTTGTTGATTGAGGATGGGCTGTAACTCTAAAACCTTTTTTGTGCATGTTATAGGCTGCTATTGTAAGGATTATGAAGATGAGAAAAGTCCTTAAGCATCAGCAGTTGCTTGGAGAAGTACTTACCCAGCTGTCATCGAGATTCAAACCTCGAGTCCCAGTAATAAAGGTTTGTCTGTAGAACCATCTAGTAGTGGCTGGAAGGTAGAAGTCTTTCTTAGCTTGGTAAATGCTGATGTACTCATTTGCAAGAAGGCTGCTTAACAAGAATTTTTTTTTCCATATTGGAAAATATGTGGTATCACAACAGTTTAAGCTATTTAGAGAAAGCCAAGGACAATTAACAGTTTCAGTAAAAATGTTTAAGCCTTACAGAATTGTAGTTGTTGTTTTGTAATCAAACTCAACAACTTTTAGTCCATATTTGTACTTTAATTCCCCTTTTGGAACTCCCCCCTCCATTGTTCTTATTAGGTGTTAAAATCAGTCCTTTATTTTGGTAGGTGCAATATGTGGACTTTATGAAACTTTTGGTCTTCTTTAAGATTTTTGATACTAACAGGACTATGTACAGTAGTTGCCATTTTTTCCAGCCTCTCTCCCTATAGCTCCCTGTGTTAAATCGTTCTTTATGTCAGGTTAAGTAAAGTTTTATTACTTGTTTCATATGTTTTATAGTTACATTGCTGTTAAAGCTTGTTAAACACTTCCACTAAAATGAGTCACAGGGTGAAAGTGTTTGAAAATATGTCTGGATAATTGTTTTTCTTTCCATTTTCAGAAGTGCATTGATATCCTAATAGAGAAGGAATACTTGGAGCGTGTGGATGGTGAAAAGGACACATATAGTTATTTGGCTTAACAGTTTTTATCAGCTCTCTGTGTCACCCTTAAATAGTAACAAGTTTGAAAGATAATGGAACTTCTTGGTCTGCTGCCCTCTGGTTCTCCATTTGTATAACTAAGACCAGGGCTGCCATCTGCCTGTCCTAGAATTACATCAGACCTGCTCAGGATTGATACATTTCACATTTGTAAACATGACCACCAAAGCCATCTAATCTAAGAACAGAATGGAATCTGAAACCTTCTCCACTGGAGGGTGCATGCTACTACATTTAAATCAATAAATTGGCTATACAAAGAAAAGCTGTTGCCCCAGGCAGCACATACATGTTGGCAGCACTTTGAGAGACTCCGATTTGGGCACATGTGAAATATGGTATGAAAAATCATATGTATAGTGTGTTTCATTTTTTAATATGTGATAAAAAAATAAAATTTCTGTACAAGTTGCATTTGGTTTTATTGTTAAGTTACATGATTTTATCTTTCTTAAATTTAAATAAAAGTAGCAATGATTATGAAAACCAGATGAACCGGGTACTGTTTTGCTTTCAGTATTGTCTCTAGTACTACCAAGCAAGACTTTATAACACTCAGATCAGTCTTGATCCTTTTCCTTTGATATTAAGTGCAGTGTGAAGGAAAAATTAAATATTCAACATGTAAGAATACTTCAACTAAACTGGTCCTTTATTGCTATATAATACTCTTAGTGGCAGGAAATCATGTGTCCCTATATTTAACAACTAGAATTGTGGAAATACTTGTTCTAACATGGATAAGCTGCAGGTCAAAGTATTAGTAGATTTTATCTATACATTTTTTTTAGCTAAGCCTTTGTTTAAAGATGGTAACAAACAATATGAATTCAAAGTTCAAGTATCTTTTATTCAAGGTTCACAAAGTATACCACTATGCATTATTGCAAAAGTTCAGTGGTTAAAAACATGTTGCAGCTGGTGAAAAGGCAATAAAAAGTTGATTTTTAAAATCTGTCACTATAAATTACAGGTACAGTACTTTGCAAATTTTGCATTCCAAATTGTATTCAGTTTTTTTTAAAATAAAATTGCCCACATTACTAGAAACCTTTGAAGATAAGGCAGCTGTTTTATAGGTGAGGTAGCTAGTATCAAGGGATTTCCATTTCTCTTTCAATACCTACATACTTGAGGGCATCAGCCTGACTGTATCTAGAATACAAAGGAAAATAATTTGCATTTGACTTTAAGACAAAGTGACTCAAGAAATCTGTTTAATAAAATTTTTATTAAAAATGTTAATACTAACTAATACAAACTAAAATAGAATGGAAAACGGGGGGAAAGCTAAAAGTGCAAAAAAGTGGAAGTAGAAATATAAAGTGGGTTCTGATATTCTTTACAGCAGTTACAAATACAATTATAGTTTAACCTCTCTTAAAGTTACGTAATGACTTATTTCTATAACAGTGGTGGCGAACCTTTTAGAGACCCGAGTGCCCAAACTGAAATCCAAATTCAAGGTGCTGGTAATGACCTATAAAGCCCTAAATGGCTTGGATCCGGATTATCTAAGGGAACACCTGCTGCTGGCATCAACTTCCCTTTGTCCTGTGTGCTCCCACAGGGAGAGCCTTCTCAGGGTACCGCCGGTTAAGGAATGCCGGCGGGTTATTCCCAGGGGAAGGGCGTTCTCTGTGGGCGCGCCGGCCCTATGGAACCAACTTCTCATGGAACTCAGGACTGCCCCCAACCTTCGCTCATTTCGCCGGGACTTGAAAACCTGGTTCTTCGAGCTGTTTGGCCCAGACTGAGGGGTTTTAATTAATTTAATTTAATTGGGTTTTAGTTTAACTTCAGGGACTGTAATTTAATCATAGTTTTAACTGATTTTAATTTTGTATGCTATGTATTTTAATTTTCCCTGTAAATCGCCCTGAGTCCTACGGGAATAGGGCGGTATATAAATTTAAATAATTAATAAATAAATAAATAAATAAAACCCACTTATCGCTGGGTGCCAGGTGGGTGTGGCCCACTGGGTGGGTGTGGCTGTGGTGGTCATAGAAGATTGGGTGGGTGTGGCCAAGGTGGGTGTGGTCACCTCAGTGTTGCTTGTGGGGAGAGACACCTGTGGGGGTTGGGCAAGGTTGGAGGACCTCCAGGAGGTCTCTGGCAGGTGGGATGGTAGGCAGGAGACTCATCCTGTGGGGTGAGGCGAGGCAGGGTGGGGGTGCCATTGCCATGGAGCAAGGCAAGGGCTGGGGCAGCTGCTGCCTGACACCATTGTCCTCCGCACACAGAGGCCAGCAAGCGCATGGGGGCCAACGGTGTCTGTCAGTAGCCACACCCTGCCGGCCCCTCAACAGGCACACTCTGGGGCTCCACAGCCCATTACTAGCAGTTCAAAGAAGGTGCCTCCGAGATGGATGGTCAGCCAACAGCTGAGAAGGTGATGCAGTGGGTCGTGCCTGGGAAAAGGAGAGCATGTGAGGCCAGGAGGGACGGGATGGGGGGGAGGGAAACCAGCCATGCCGGAATGCATTCAGCCATGTGGGAACCTCGGCGAATTAGCAGGCGGCTGGTTGAAGAGGGACAGTTGCCACCTCTGGGGCATGGTGCAGGTGCCCACAGAGAGAGCTCTGAGTGCCGCCTCTGGCACCCGTGCCATAGGTTCGCCACCACTGTTCTATAATCTGTCATGTCTTTTCATCAAAACCATAAATTATAAGTTCATTTTTTCTGTTTTACACAAAATGTCCAGTCACCCCAAGAATTCTACTGCACAAAAAGTAGAAGTTATCCCTACATCCAACAATTTATGAAACTTACAGTGTAATAATCCTGAGTACAGATATTTTTTGCAATCAATTATTAATAGCTAGTAAAAGTATACTTATTACCAAAATACTGGAATGTATTGTTACCCCAACTTAGGTTTTAGCATTATTAGCCCTACCTGTAATCAAAAAACAGCTCTTCACCAGTCTGAATAGCTCTCTTAGCAAATATGCCTATCCTGTGATCTCCATTAACCATCATAACTGTAAAAGAAAAAGAGAAGTTGAAGAAAGGCTTTACAAATACCTTCTGCTTAAAAAGTATGTGAGAATTACTTGCTCATTATACTCCTGCGGTATAAATATTCACCTTTTGCATAGCAGTTGGGATTGACTGAATGGTTTGCAAATCTTATTTTGTTACCCTTTCGTGTTGCATCAACCACAAAATCTAAATAAAAGTAGACAATTTCACAACTGACTGAAGTGTAGGAAATATAGTAATATTCTTAGAAAATGCTGTTATTCTGCAAGAAAAGCTTTGCAGCTATCTGCCACTTGAATTATACTTTAATTGCTGATTTGGCATACAAACTTCTTCTGCATTATAATAACTCATGACAAGTACATACAGTATTTGTATCCCATCACATATCTTACATAATGTTTAAATGCTTCCTTTCAAACATTTTGGGTATTTTTGTCAATTAACACTTGTCCAGTTTTCATAATGTGCCATATTTGCTGATCACACCACCTATAAAAGAATGTTTTTTTCACAATTGTATACAGTATTAGGTCTTCAATTCTTGATAAAATTGAACATTGAAATAATTTGTTACTTCCACCATGAAGATTGAACTTCAACCTTAAAATTTTAGCAATTCTAATGAGGTGACTGGAAGCAGCATTAGTATTACTGTATATCCAGTATTTAAGAAATGTGAATAAAATAGAGGAAGTTTAAGGACAATACACATACCGTTATTCAAATTGAATAGAAAGCTGCACATGTATTTATCATAGACTTTCCCTCTTCTGTCTGCTTCGTCCTGAGAAATAATCTGAAAATAATATTTAAAAGATGGCTCTGATAACATGCAGAACCTATTTTCTATTGGAAGTAAACTGTTCTCCTAATGTATTCTGCTACAACCTTTTGCCTATGGCAGGGCTTCTCAAACTGATACCACAACCTCCCTCAAAATTATAAGATTTTCTGCATCTCCTCTCTAAATAAAGTTGTCTAATTAAATTGGAATCAAGGTTGGGCAAAAATAGTTACTGAGCTTCACTAACATGCTATATTTCCACAGATATTCCAGATATCAACAAGAAACCATCTGCCAATCTCAATGCTTTAAATAGTGAATGGTTTTGACAAAGTGACAGATTTCCATGAGTTTGGCCATACCTCAAAACTTGCTCTGAGCTTTCCTCTTTGCTTGCTCAGGCAAAACACAAGCAACTATTGAAAGTGCTCCTGATTTATCTTATCAACTTTAAGGGGGGAAAACATCCCCACAACCTCTATAAAACCTCTGGGGTTTTAATACATCTTAATTATTGTTTTAATCTTGGGCATTTATTTAATCGCTTTTAACTTTTGTATCCTGTTTTTGTATTTATTGCCCTGTGCACCGCCCTGAGTCCTTCGGGAGAAGGGCGGTATAAAAATCCAATTAATAATAATAATAATAATAATAATAATAATAATAATAATAATAATAATAATAATAATAATAATAATAATAAAAATTGCTTGTGACCCTAGGAAGATGGACCCACAGTTTGAGAACTGCTGATATTTGGTTTTGGGTGGCTTAGCCACTGGTGCTAAATCCATCTTTCAGCCATTGGAAGTTGTCTATCAAAGTATACAAGGAAAGCATTCTTTATCTTATATGGCCTAAGAGGTAGTTTTGAATTTTGTTCTGCATGTTAAGCAAGTTGTGGCTACTCTCTTCAAAAGACTGTCTTGAATATGGAAAGTTACAAAATGCTCATTTACTAGAAAGCAAACTGGTGAAGCCATTCCTGCCTCCAGTCCCTCCTCCATTCCAGTATGCTTCCCCTACAACCTCAGCTTAGTATTCCCCCCACTGCCCTGCCAAGCGGGTCCTCAGAACAGTGGTCTGGAATTAACCTTGCCATTTGTTTTAATGTCAATGGGTACCAAAGGCTTTCTTGCAAATAAACATGGTACTACACACTGCACTTCACAGTGCTGCCTGCCACCTTCTCATTTTAATTCAAGTAAAAATTAAAGATTCGAATTTCCACATCTGTTTACAGTTAATAGGGCCCAAGATATTTGTAGATTAAGAGGTACATTACTGTCACACTATTTCCCACTTAGCAAGTTAAATAAGCAGCATTTCTATATATTTGGATGGGGGACAGGAATATTCCACTGGAAAAGCTGTTAGAAGAAGTTGGACTCCTTAACCCCACTGATTTTCAGAAGGGAAGTTCCCATCTACCCAAATTGTTTGAGCAAGATGTTTATTTAACTTGAAATGTGAGGGGGTGGGGAGGAATCCTACCAAAATCAATAGGAAGGGGTAGAGTCCTACCTTCTCCAATAATCTGTATATAAGGTTATGCAGAGAAAGGGGCTTCCAGTAATTTTTCTACAGAAGGGTTTTTACTCCAAGTCAATAAAATTATTTTTATCATCACTTGAATACTGAGGGGAGGTGAAGAAGAGGTGTCTCCCTCTGTGTGTCTATTCCTGCTTCTCTATTTGTGTCATCCTCGTGGACCTCTGTTTTGTGTCTGAGAGAAAAAAAAGAGCTGAAATGCTCCCAAACTTGACCTGGACCTATTATCTCTCCCACATTACTTATAAAGGATATACATTTGAAAAAAGATATAGCTGTTTAGAAGAATTCTCAACAATTTTGGTGTATCTTCAAGAGGTGGCGCGCTCCGACCCCCCGGATTTGCCCCGTGTTTCCAGGAGCGGGGATGAGCAGGCCCCTGAGCTCAGGCTGGTGTACTTTAATGCCAGATCAGTAGTTAATAAGGCTCCCCTTATCCGAGAGTTGGTTGAGGAGGAGCGTGCTGATCTGGCTTGCATCACGGAGACCTGGTTGGGCCCAGAGGGAGGTGTCCCTCTGAATGAACTTTGCCCACCAGGTTTCCGTGTGCTTCACCAGCCTCGGGCTCAGGGAAGGGGTGGGGGTGTTGTGGTGGTTGTAAGGGAGACCTTGTGTCCGCGGGAGGCTACCGTTACTCAGATATTTGGGTGTGAGTCGGTCTTCTTGAGATGTGGCCCTGGGACTCAGTTGGGTTTGTTGCTGGTGTATCTTTCGCCTACCTGTGTAGCAGCAGCCCTGCCCAAGCTCCTCAACACCCTCTCTGGGTTGGCAGTTGAGTTCCCCAGATTAATTCAGGGCCCGACTCATGGGGGGGGGGTCACACACTCGATCTTATTTTTCTATCTGGACGGTGGCTTGATGATCTGGGTGGGGGATCTCCAGTTATTACACCCGTCATGGACCGATCATCACCTCCTGCAGTAGGCCTTCCGTTTTGCCCCCCTCCGTCGCGGGGTTACGGAACTGACCAGGTGGTTCCGTCCCAGGTGCCTAATGGACCCTGAACGGTTCCAGGAGGCGCTAGGATCTGTGCCTGCCATCTTCGCTCACAGCCCGGTTGATGCCTTAGTGGAAGCCTGGGAAAGGGCGGCCACAGAGGCACTTGACCGCGTTGTTCCCATGCGGCCCCTGATCCGGCGCAGATCCCAGCGGGCACCATGGTTTTCTGTGGAGCTCCAGGAGATGAAGCGTCGGAGACGGAGCCTAGAGAGCTGTTGGAGGTCCAGCCGGTCTGAGTCTGATCAATTGCGGTTAAGAACCTTTACGAGGTCTTATCTCGCAGCGATGGAGGCAGCGAAGTCCAATTACTTCGCTGCCCTCATTGCGTCTGCAGATAATCGCCCGGCTGCCCTGTTTAGGGTGACTCACTCCCTCCTGAATCAGGAGGTGAGGGAGGAGCCCCTGCAGGGTTGTGCCAAGGAGTTTAGTCAATATCTGGTGGATAAAATCGCTCGGATTCGGGCCGGTCTGGACTCTGACTGGGTGGAGTCTGACGATGGGGAATCGAGCGGTCTTGGGAACATTACTTGGGAAGAATTTGATCCTGTGACTCTGGAAGAAGTGGACAGGATCATGGGGAGGCTGAGTTCCATCACGTGTTTATTGGGCCCGTGCCCCTCCTGGCTGGTTTATGCAGTTCGGGAGGGGACACGAGGCTGGCTCCAGGCGGTAATAACTGCTTCTTTGAGAGAGGGTAGCTTCCCTGCTGCCTTGAAGGAGGCAGTGGTGAGGCCCCTCCTCAAGAAGCCTGCCCTGGACCTGGCCATTTTGAATAACTATCGTTTGGTCTCAAACCTTCGCTTTTTAGCGAAGGTTGTTGAGAGTGTGGTGGCACATCAGCTTCCTCTGTTCCTGGAAGAAGCGGATTATCTGGACCCGTACCAATCAGGCTTCAGGCCCGGGTACAGCACGGAGATGGCATTGGTCACACTGGTGAATGATCTCTGGCGGGCTCGGGACAGGGGTTGCTCCTCTGTCCTAGTCCTATCTCTCAGCGGCTTTTGATACCATTGACCATGGTATGCTACTGCGGTGCCTCAGGGGGTTGGGAGTGGGTGGCACTGTTTTACAGTGGTTCTCCTCCTACCTTCTGGGTCGTTCGCAGTCAGTGTTGACAGGGGGGCAGAGGTCGGCCTCGAGGCCTCTTGTTTGTGGAGTCCCTCAGGGGTCAGTCCTCTCGCCCCTTCTGTTCAACATCTATATGAAGCCGCTGGGTGAGATCATTCATGGTTTTGGGGTGGGGTATCATCAGTACGCTGATGATACCCAAATTTTTATTTCCACCCCAAATCAACTCAGTGATGCCCTCGCCGTGATGTCCCGTTGACTTGAGGCGGTGAGGGTCTGGATGGGGAGGAACAGGCTTTGTCTAAATCCTGACAAGACTGAGTGGCTGTGCATACCAGCATCTCGGGTTGTCCACTCTATTCCATCTTTAACTATACCCCCCGTAGATAGGGCTTGCAACTTGGGTGTCCTCCTTGACTCACAGCTCTGTTTAGAAGATCATATAGGAGCTGTGACCAGGGGGGCTTTTGCCCAGGTTCGCCTGGTGCGCCAATTGCAGCCCTATTTGGACCGAGATGCCCTACGCACAGTCACTCATGCGCTCGTGACCTCTCGGATAGACTACTGCAATGCTCTCTACATGGGGCTGCCCTTGAATACCACTCAGAGGCTCCAACTTGCAATGTAGTGGGTCTGACGTAAGGAAGAGACGCCAGCCGGAGTACGTGTTCAGCTCTTTATTGGGGGGGGGGGGGTAGCGTACTGGGGAATGAGGGTTACCTGGCCTCCTTAAATACCTAGCCAGGTAGGCGAACAGCCAATGGGGTTGGCCCTGGGTTTCCTGCCGAAAACTAGGTTTCCTGCCAAAACTGTTCAGGCCAACGCCCCCTGGTGGCTGTTGCTATGCAGGTACCTGCATACATAACACCCCTCCCCCCTTAGAGAAGAAACACATTCAACAATATTGGAACTATATACACTGTGTGTTGATACAAGGCAACTGTGGGGGGGTCACTTGCACACATAGTCCGCTAGATAGGCAGGTGTCCTGTGGGGCCGGGTGGACCGTCTGGGTGTGGCTTGGCCCTGAACTTGGACAGCCGGTTCGTGAAGCCTCTGTGCTGGGTTGAGCAGAGCTGGTTGCAGGAGGCCCTCCTCCTCTGGTTCCTGGTCAGTGTTGTTTCCAGTTGGGCTGACCTCCCCTGGGGTGTGGCTATCCTGTTGGGCGTGTGTGGTGCACTCAGGGACCCTTCCTCTGAGCTGGTCGATGTGTCGCCTTATGTGTCTGTCCCCCTCCACCCCCACGATGTAAGAGAGGGGCCCAGTTTTCTCAACCACTGTCCCCGGAATCCATGGATGCCCTGCCCCATAGTTCCTTCCCCAGACCAGGTCCCCCACGTTGAGAACCCTGTGCACTGATGATGATGATGGTGGTGGTGGTGGCCTATCCGTCTCTGCTGCTACTCGGTCCGGGTGTAAACGGTCCAGCTTGGTGATGAGACGCCGTCCCCATCGAAGTTCTGCTGGGCTCTTTCCGGTAGCAACGCACTGTGTGGTTTGTTGGGCAAGTAGAAATTTTGCCAGTCTGTGATGCTAGTCCCCGCTGATGATGCGCCAGAGTGCGTCCTTGGTCGTCCTTACCATCCATTCAGCTTGCCCGTTAGTTGATGGATGAAAGGGCATGGAGGTGGCGTGTCTAATCCAATTCGCCTTCAAGAACACCTGGAAATCAGTAGCGGTAAACTGAGGCCCGTTATCAGGCACTAATACATCGGGGAGGCCGTGTGTGGCAAAGAGAGCTCTGAGCACCTGGATTGTCCTAGCCGAGGTCATGTTGGGAACAGGGACTACCTCCAGCCACTTGGAGTGGCTGTCCACTACTACTAAGAACAGTTGGCCCTGAAAAGGCCCTGCATAGTCAATGTGGATGCAGGACCAGGGTGTGTGTGTGGCCTCCCACCTGTGTACTGGTGCGTGTGGCATTTCTGGCCTGGATCTCTGGCACGTGTAACAGGCCTTGACCCTTTCCTCAATGTCCTTGTCCAGCCCTGGCCACCAGAGGTAGCTTCTGGCCAGTGCCTTCATCCTAACCACCCCCGGGTGTCCCTCGTGTAAGGATTCCAATACCTTGCCCCAGACTGCAGTGGGAATAATGACCCTGCTTCCCCAGAGGAGGCAACCCCTGTGCATGGAGAGCTCATGACGCCTGGTGAAATAAGCCTGGAACTCAGGCCCCAGGGACTTGTCCTGCCACCCTGTGCAAACCCATGAGTGTACCCTGCTCATGATGTTGTCGGTGGCTGTGTTGCTGGCAATGTCCTTGGCATGAACTGGGCATTCTGGTAATTCCTGCAAGGCTAGGACCTGCGTTGCTGGTGCCGGGTCCGGTTCAGTGGTGTCAAGGGGCAGCCTACTTAAGCTGTCTGCGTGGCCCATCTCCTTTTCTGGCTTGTGCACCAGCTTGCAATTGTAGGCTGCAAGGAAGATGGACCACTGGAGCATTCTGGGAGACAGAATTTGGGGGGTCTGCCTGTCCATTGTGAACAGGCCCAGGAGTGGTTTGTGGTCCGTGTAGACAGTGAACTCCCTGCCATACAGATAATTGTGGAACTTTTTAATTCCTGCCACGATTGCCAGGGCTTCCCTGTCAATTTGGGCGGAGTTCCTTTCTGCTCCAGACAGTGTCCTGGAATAGTAGGCAATGGGGATTTGAGCCCCATTAGGCTCTAGGTGACTGAGAACAGCGCCCACGCCATAAGGGGATGCATCGCACGCAATGCATATGGGCTTTGTTTCTATGAAGTGCGTTACTTTGGACTTGTCAGACAGTAGTGCCTTTAATGCTCTAAAACTTTGCTCATGGACGGAAGTCCAGGCCCATGCTGCCTTTTTATCCAGTAACCTGTGAAGTGGCTCTGCAATGGCTGCCTTGTGTGGGAGGAATGTATGATAGAAATTTAGCAGACCCAGGAATGCCTGTAGCTCTGCCTTGTTCTTGGGTGTGGGTGCCAGTTTGATTGCCCTCACCTTGGACTCTGTGCGGTGGATTCCCTTGGCATCTACCCTGAATCCCAAGAATTCTGTGGAGTGAACACCTATGCTGCATTTCTCCCTCTTTAGTTTGAGGCCAGCTGTGCGCAGCCTGGACAGCACCTCCCTCAGCCTACCTGCTAGCTCTTCTGCTGATGCTCCTGCAATCAGGATGTCATCAAAATAAGGGCAGACTCCTGGGATGCCCCTGAGTGTCTTCTCCATAACTTCCTGGAAAATGCCAGGAGCTACGCTGACCCCAAACTGCAGCCTGTTCACCCGGAACGCCCCCCTGTGTGTTACTATCATCTGGATGTCAGCCGTTTCCCTAGTAACCATGAGTTGCTGGTACGCCTGCACAAGATCGAGCCTTGCAAAAATGGTGCTACCTTGGAGGGAAGCGAGAACGTGGCTGACCGTGGGGACCGGGTAAGCGTGCGGGTTTAGGGCGCAATTCACCGAGCACTTGTAGTCGGCGCAGATCCTTATTTCCCCGTTAGATTTGAGCGGGGTGATGATTGGGGTTTCCCACTCCCCCCCATCTACGGGCTCTAAGATTCCCTGGGCCACCAGCTTATCCAGCTCGCACTCGATTTTGTGTTTGAGCGCGAAGGGGACTCGCCGCGGCCGGACCCTAACGGGGGGAACGTTCGAGTTAAGCTTGAACGAGATGGGGGGCCCTGTGTACCTGCCCAGCGTCCCGTCGAAGACGTCTGCAAACTCCTTGCAGACGGCCTCGACGGAGTCTCCCTGGATCCGGTGGATCCCGGAGACGGTGATTCCCAGGGCCTCAAACCAGTCTAGACCGACCAGGCTGGCTCTCCGGCCCTCTACCACTACAACCTCCAGGTGCTCTTTGCAACCCTTAAACCCCACCGAAACGGTAGCCTCCCCCCTTACCTTGACCGGCGAATTCTGGAAATCGGTCAGGGTTAAATTTGTAGGCCGTAATTTAATCCACTGCTTGCTCTGGCTATTAATATGGTTAAGGGTCTCATCCGAAATGATGGAGACCGCTGATCCGGAGTCAAGCTCCATGCTGCAAGGAACGCCTTGCAAGCGGATTGTTAATCTAATTTTGGGTTTGAGCAGCCGGCAGCTACCCGTGTGGTTAATGGCCAGCCGGCTCTCAACATAGCCAATTCGCGTTTTGGTCGGGGCCCCAGTACCTTCGAACGGCGATTCCTCCAGTTGTAGCTCGTGGATCTCCTCTCGGGGGCGGCGGCTACGACAGACCGTGGCTATGTGGCCTGTTTTCTTGCAGGCCCGACATGTGGCTGCCCGGAACTTACAGAGGCTGCACATGTGGTTTCCCCCACACCCTGCGCACCTCTATGGGTTGGTGGCGTTGCTAGAGGGCCTGGGCTTGTCTGGGCGACTGCCTCGCTGGTCGGGGGTCGACTTCCGCTGGAAGAGGTCGATGCTCTGCTCGTCCTTGGCTGTGGCAACCTGCCGGTGGATGCTGGCCGCCTGGCTGCTGGTTCTGGTCTCCTGGACTGCTTGGACGGCCCTGCAGGCCGCTTTGTGGGCCAGGATGGCATCTTCAGTTTCCTGGAGCGAAACCTCTCTTTCGAACAGGCTCTCTTGCAGCCGCCTGTCTCATAGGCCGCAAACCAGCTAGTCCCGTAGTCGCTCTTCCAAGTTCGAAAACCTGCAGGCGATGGCGGCTTCCCGTAGGGCGGTGAGGAATTCGGCACCGGACTTGTCGGGGCGCTGGTCCCTTTTTTCAAACTGCGACCTCGCGGCCAATTTGGACCACCGGGGCTGGAAGTTGGCGTTGAGCTTGGCAACGATGTCCCGGTACGCGACGGTATTGATGGCTTCTGGGGCGAACAGGTTCGCGGCGATCTCTAGGAGTGCGGGTCCCCCGATGCAGAGCAGGGCTGCCGCCTTCGCGCCGTCCTCCGAGATCTGGTTGAACCGCATGTACAGTTCGGCGTGAGCCAGGTACCAGGCCCATGTCTTGGGGTGGCGGGTGCCGAATTCGTGGGGTTGTCCAGCCCTTGCCATTGCGGTGTTGTTTCGGGTCTTGGTCGCGGATGCGGTGCCTGGTGTGGTCGGTTGGCTGGCGGTCGTGGGGGGGAAGGTGAAAATGCCTTTCCCTTCAGCTCGCAGTGCGTTCCCCCTAGTGACTTCAGCTCTGCTGTCGGCAGAATCCCACCTTCGTCACCACTGCAATATAGTGGGTCCGATGTAAGGAAGAGACGCCAGCCGGAGTACGTGTTCAGCTCTTTATTGGGGGGGTAGCGTACTGGGAAATGAGGGTTACCTGGCCTCCTTAAATACCTAGCCAGGTAGGCGAACAGCCAATGGGGTTGGCCCTGGGTTTCCTGCCGAAAACTAGGTTTCCTGCCAAAACCGTTCAGGCCAACGCCCCCTGGTGGCTGTTGCTATGCAGGTGCCTGCATACATAACACAACTGGTGCAGAATGCGGCTGCGCGAGTTGTGATGGGGGTCTCCCGATACTCCCATGTAACACCTCTGCTCTGCGAGCTGCATTGGCTTCCAGTTGTCTTCTGGGTGAGATTCAAGGTGCTGGTGATGGTTATTTACGGGAGTACCTTTTGCCAGCGTTAACTTCCCATCGTCCTGTGCGCTCCCATAGAGAGGGCCTCCTCAGGGTGCCGTCGGTCAGGGAATGTCGACTGGCGGCCCCCAGGGGGAGAGCATTCTCTGTGGGTGCGCCTGCCCTCTGGAACTAGCTTCCTGTTGAGCTCCGGATGGCTCCTGACCTTTGCTCTTTTCGCCATGACCTGAAGACTTGGTTATTTGAACTTGCCGACCTGGACTGAGGGATTGGGGTTTTAGATTTTAAATTCCAAATTTTAAATTTTAGAACGTGTTTTATTGCTTGGGCTATTTGGTTTAATTTATTTTAATTTTTGTATATTATGTGCTGTATATTGTGTTTTAATTGACCTGTACACCGCCCCGAGTCCTTTGGGAGAGGGGCGGTATATAAATCCAAATAATAAATAAATAATAAAGTACTTCACTCAAAATTGGAATACAGTATTATAAGAATACTAACTATACAAAACAGTTGTTCTTACCTCACCACAATATTCAGAGATGAATTCATTTTTCTGCACTGGATCCTTAATGAAAATTCCCCAGCCTGCCACATCAGAAGGTGCTAGCAGCAAATGCTAGCAGAATGAAAAAGCAGATGCTTTAAACAAACCAATAAAACTGAGAAGGTACTTAATTCTAACAAAATACGTACTATGCAATATTAAAAGGAACAAAAACCAATCAAAGTAGTTGGCCAACTATCAATAAAGGGTTTTTTTTTATTTTGAGTGACTGCTCATGTAAATAGTGAAGTACTGGCATGCAGACTCATAGACATTTACAGCAGCATGCTCAGAAAAGTTTTGAAACACAAATGGTGCTTCCGTTGAATCCACACTAAAGTATTCTCCATCCCTCCCCAATTTTTCAATTAGTCTTTTGAAATGTTTACAGCAGCTGTAAAACCTCTAGAACTTCCTTCATTTTAAAAGTTGATATCTACATAATACTGTATGCAGTTATTTCAAAACTGCAACAGTATCAAATGGAGCATGTGTCAGTTAAAACTATACCTAGTATAGGAGCAGCATTTCACTCAAAGCTTATTGGTTTTGCATCAATGGTACTTTATCATCTACAAGGAGGTTCTGTACAAGTCCATTGACATGAATAGGATCTGGACAAGTACTGTGCCATGAAAAGCCCCTACAGCAAGTTTTAATTATGACATAAAAGCTAGTATGTGGCATTTCATTTAAAATTCCACTAACTTATAGAAACAAATATGATTATATTGTGTATTATCAACATCTCATATTTTTTTTACATAAACTAAACATGGTAAGACCTTCCAGAAGCAACTGTTGTTACACAATGTCCTGTTTTCTACCACTGGATTTATTCTACATTGCTTAATTTCTGTTAAAATAAAAGAAGCAACCTTAGATGTGCACATTTTTTGCTGGCTAAGATAAACTCTATGATCACTAAACAACAAGTTTCATGGGGTAGTCTGCAGAATGATTTCCAGAGCTTGGGGCAGGAACTTAGCAGAATAGG
>JAKJMR010010127.1:0-22953 GCA_024449315.1 Daboia siamensis | reverse complement strand
AACAAAAACAAAAACATGAATACATTTAATTCATTGGTACATTAAGCTTTTATTCTAAAACAATACTTTATTTTAGCAATTATAACACAAATCACCCCATATTTTGAAAGAGGCATAAACTGATTGAAGGAACTATTTCATAATAATGCCAATATGAGTGATTCAACTCCATTTGGACTATTGGGCGTAGCTGAATGGACCAGTGCAATTTAAAGAAAACAGAAATGTGAAAATTTAACTCAAGGAAATAGGAATGTGTGTGCACTTCTTCAAAAAAGCCTAGAGAATATATGGCTCCATTGGGTAACATTAGCTTTGTAGCTAAAGATACTCATAATGAAGAGGTGTAAAATAAGCACGAGATAAGCCAATAAAACAGTGTGATTTTTTTCTTTTAGATGAAATCCTCAACATAAATGGTCTGACTCAGTACTGTTAACTATAGTTGACCTTCCAATGGGGAAGAAAGATTAGCTATCTGTAGTTCTAAAACACTGATTCTTTAGTCCTTTAATGTCTCCCATAGAGACACTAAGATGTGTAAGCAACTAGTATAGGATTTAACAAACGGGAAATCTAGAGGCTATATTGTTGTCTATCTAAACCTCAGTAAAACATTTTGTTTGATGATCATGAATGACCAGATTAAAATCAAGTGAACAAAAATAGCAAATGATAAAACTATTATATGGTTCTTAAATAGAAAAGAACTATTTCAATAAAGTAGAGTTGCCCAAATATAGAACAGTGAAAAATGGCTTAACTTATTTTCCAATTATTACAAAAACTTTTGGGGAAAAAAATCCTTTGCAGAAAAGAATATATGGAATCAGGGCTTTTTTTTCCTCATAGAACGCTCAGAACGGCGTTCCGGAACCTTTTATTTGCAAAAAACCAAACAAAAAACAGCTCCCTTATTGGCTTTCCTAAGCCTGTTGCAGGGCTAGGCAATCTTGGCCCTTTTTTATGACTCGTGGACTTCAACTCCCAGAAATCCTGAGCTAGCCATGCTGAGGGCAAAGGGAGAGGTTTCCAAGCTGAGCCATGCTGGCTCAGGAATTCTGGGAGTTGAAGTCCATGAGTCATAAAAGAGCCTGCACTAGAGGAGGACATTAAAATTATTTACAGGGTTACTTCTTTAGGAACTAAACTTTTAGAATCTAAAACAGTTAATTCAAAAAAGCCAAAAGGAAAGACCCTCACATTTTTCATCTGTTTCTGTTTTTTGGAAGGTAAAATTAGATAACAAAATATTTCTTATGTTAACATCTCTGCAATGAAATCAAAGGTAACAGGAAAGAAATGAGAAAGATTTTTCTCAATGTAATATGTCTAATTTAGCTGATTCTAGAAAAAATATAGTATCTTTTGTACACTCTTGAAAACTATTTTGAATCTAAACAATTCTTAAGAATGAAATATTCTTAATTTGGACTTTACTTTTACTGTTTGGACTGTTGTGTGTTTTGAAAAATAGATTATTTAGAATCTAGTTATGTTGCACTTCAGTCTTTAAATAATTAACCTAGTATATACATAACAATATATGATGTTTTCCCTTGTGAGCTTAACATCAATAACAACATTTATTAAAAAGGCTAAAATAATTTCTGGAGGTATTATCTGTATAGTAAAATTTTGGACAAGCAGTGATCATGTTACATATGTGCATAAGCGTAGTCAGTAGCATATGTCTTTTTAAAAATATCAAACATGCAAAGAAATAAAAATGAGTCCAAAATAACTGTATTACATCCAGAAATGCCAACTTTGCAACCAATATTTCTCATCCATAACTATGGCACCCTAAGGATACCTGCATACATGCAAATATTTCTCTGGGATCAGTAACGCAACAGGGATTGCTTTTTCCTTCCAGTAACATATACCTAAAACCAGTTTATTGCATTTGGCAATTGTACTAAAAAAATTGCATTGTCAACCAATATAATTCATTTAATTTGAAATCAAGTGAAAAATTGATTTAAATTATTTTATTAAAACAAATTAATGGCAATTCTTTTATAAGAAGTTGCCTCAAACAAAATGAGTTTGACATGCCTGCTCTAGATAGTTGAATGCTCCAAAATAAATTCTAGACCAAGCCTGTACATGCAGCCTACCAAGCACCCTTGGACAGAGCATAGACTTTTTTTTTAAGTAATAAAATCACCACTACAGCCCTGAAAGTCATGTTGCCTAGTGCCTCCATGGCTTACCATGACCACGAGCTCCAACAGTGTAGATGCTCCTCTAGTCACCAAATCATTGATTAGCCCACCAGCATTCCTTTGCAGACCACAAAGATTTTTAATTTATCAGTGTCTACAAGTTGCACAGACCTCTTCTAGATTTTCCTCTTGCCTTTCCGAGTTAACTCCTTGGTCTGTCATTGAGCAAGAATTGACTTTGTAGGGAAGCATATTATCATTTGATGTATATTTAACATATGTTCTACCTTTATTTACAAATTATATAATATTTGCATGCAATCCACATGGCGAGGTTTGGGGCAACTTACAATAGAAAAAAATATATTTTTAAAATCATAAGATTAAAACATAAAAGCAGGGCTTTTTTCCTCATACAACACTCAGAATGGTATTCCGGCACCTTTTTTTTTTCCACACAAAAAAAAGCTTTTGCACAAGCTATGCTACTCTTTCTATTGGATTTGAAAAGCCTATTGGCTTTCGAAAGCCAATAGGAATTGCTGCTGAGCACGCCAAAAGACCTGGCCGGCAAATGTTGCACCAGCTAGTTGTCTGCAGCGAAAGCAAGTAGGCAGGAATGTTGCATCCCTCCCTGCTGCCCAACTACACCATCTCAACTAGGTAAGTAAGAGAGGACGAGGAGTGGGAGGTAGGTTCTGCGGAGTCCATGTGCACTCCTTCCTTGTGCTCACCCTGTCAGCCAGGCTGGTGGCCTACCTGGTGCTGTACCTGCTCCACCATCGCCTCGCCCTGCGCGCCTCAGTGGCCGCCCTGCTTCACCTGGCCTACACCGCCTCCACTGCCCACCCTGCACAGCCCTGCCATATAGAGTGGGCTCTGCTGCTCCCACAGCACCAGCAGCGCCGGCTCCGGCCCCGTGGGGAAGCCCACTGCCAACACCCCTTGCACCTGTGACCGCAGCAGCACCGCTCCCCCACTCCCCCGCCTCCTGCGCTCGCCAAGATGAGAGTTCCGGCATCTTTTGTTTAGAAAAAAGCACTGTAAGCAATAATCAAGGAATATAGTATGATCTTGTTGATTTTAGTTCATATACAGTACAATTCATAGTAGGATAATTTCATCAATTAACTATATTTTAGATATCCAGATTATAACATGAATAGGAACAGGATCTAAAATTATAATTACAGAAGGGACCTTGGAAGGGACCTTGGAGGTCTTCTAGTCCAACTTCAAGCAGGAGACCCTACACTATTTTGGATAAATGAATTCTATCTGTTACTTCTTATCCTGTCTTCATGTGCTTTGGATACTAGGTTGACCCCTCTTCTTCCAAATATTGGAAGACTGCTATCATGTTACCCTAGTCCAGGGATGTCAAACTCAATTTCATTGAGGGCTGCATCAGCATTGCGGTTGCTCTCAAGGGGCCGGGTGGGTGTGGCCTGGGTGGGCGTGGCCTACTGGGTGGGCATGGCTAGAGTGCGTATGGTCTACTGGGTGAGCATGGCCAGCTCTACATCGTTCAGATCAAGGGGCCTGGGCAGGAGTGGGACAGATCTGAGGGTCTCTGGCAGGAGGAGAGTCTCTGGGCCAGGGCCAAGGCAGTGAGGGCCGTTCCCTCACTGTTTCCAGGATGGCTTTGCGGGCCACATGAAACCACTTCGTGGGCTGTATGTGGTCCCCGGGCCTTGTGTTTGACATGTCTGCCCTAGTCTTTCTCTTTGTTAGATTAGACATTCCCAGTTCCCAGAACTGTTCATCATACAGTTTAGCCTCCAGTCACCTAATAATCTTTATTGCTCTTTTCTGCACACTGTTATTCCCCCAAATTTTATTTTATTCAAAAAATGTTAAAATAGAAAACTTAAAAAAGATTAAAAAAACAAACAAAAGCACATAGCAAACAAAACATTAAAAAATGCATTGGAAAAATCCCACACCTATATGCATATAACCTCCCACAGTTGAATACTGATTGATACATTAGTATAATATTAATTTTCTGCCCCTTAAGAAACATGTCCAAAATATTTTTAAACTACTAAATCTATTTGCAAATTACTAACTTGTCACCTATGTACTGTATTAATGACAAAACAGTTAACAGGACCAACAATAAAGGTAAAAAAAAAAGACAAGGTTAAAGTTTCAAAACCTTCTGTTAACAAACTTTTATTGTAATTAGCTCACTGCTCCTTATCTTGAATTATCCCAAAGGTTAGCAATAATTCATCCTGGATCAAATATCCACATTTGTTGTCTGGTTAAATATAATAAGTTCAATCTGCAAAATTGGTCTATTTTCCCAACAAAGTCCAGATGAAACTGGTTCCTAATTAAGTATGATAAATTCATTCCCCCATCTCCTTTGATCCTCCTAGGATCACTTCTCCACAGAGTAAAATTTCTGCTTTTGTAAAAGACTGAAGGCTTGAACATCAAAGTGGTATATAAAATCAACTGAGTTAATTTTAAGTCTATACAGTCCCAATTTCTTGGTGACAATGTCTTTTGTGAATCTGATTTATTCAAAGCTAGCTGTATCTGAATATTTTCCACAAAAATTATCATTTCATCATTTTTTTTAAAAAAAAAACCACTTTCAGCCAAAGATTGGACATTACCAAACAGTCTTTTTAGCCAGCCCTTCTTCTCTGCAATCCAATTGTTGCTCTGTGTGAGTGAACCAGAGAACAAAGAACAGGGTGAAGTAGAGTGAAGAAATAAATTAAAGGGACAGGAAAGATATTGTATGGGTATTTTAGATCTGAAGTTAAAATAAAAATAAAAAATAAGCTCCAAATATTTTAAAAGGTAAAGGTAAAGGTTCCCCCGCACATGCGTGCTAGTCATTTCCAACTCTAGGAGCTGGTGCTCATCTCCGTTTCAAAACCGAAGAGCCAGCGTTTTGTCCGAGGATGACACCGTGGTCATGTGGCTGGCATGACTAGATGCCAAAGGCGCACAGAACGCTGTTACCTTCCCAACATAATTTTCCCTATTTTTCTACTTGCATTTTTATGTGCTTCCGAACTGCTAGGTTGGCAGAAGCTGGGACAAGTAACAGACGCTCACTCTGTTACGCGGCACTCAGGATTCGACCCGCCAAACTGCCAATCTTCTGATCGACAAGCTCAGAGTCCTAACCCACTGAGCCATATTTTACAGATTAATAAAATACAAAAACTTTGTGGTGAAAGTGCAATATTGATGTAAATTAAATAAAAGCACTTTATGGAATCTTCAAGACTCTCTTTCCCAGGTGGGTCCAAGGCCATTCAAAAGCTGCTTTGGGTCATTCCTAAGTGCTCCCATTCAAATCCAGGGAGCAGCATGGCCAGAGAACCAGCTTTGGTAGCAAAATCAGCATCATTAGCAAGAAAAGTAAAAATTCCTACCATTCAGTTGCCATCTTGGGGGGGGGGGAGTCCTTCTTTGCACTGTTTTTAGAGTTCCAACATCTTTCTTGTAACATAGTGAACAAACCTGGACTCAGTATTCCAAGTGTGGTCTTACCAGTGCAATATAAAGTGCTACTAACACTTCATGTGCTCTTAAAACTATGTCTCTGTTAATGCAGCCTAGGGTTGCATTGGCTTTTTTGGTAGTTGTAGCCAGTGCTTTTTTTGTAAAAGAAAAAGGTGCCGGAACTCACACATGTCATACAACCTGCCTTGCCTAGCCTACAAGGTTCCATCCAAAAAAGGTGCCGGAACTCCGTTCTGAGCGTTGTATGACAAAAAAAGCCCTGGTTGTAGCATATCGCTGGCTCATATGTAAGTAATTGTGCACTAGAATTACTAGATCCCTTTTAAGTAACTGGTATTGAGCCAAGTTTTTCTTGCCCAAGTTTAAATCCTTACTTTTCTCACCACTGAATTGCGTTTTGTTGGGTAGGGCCCAATAGTGTTCAGGTCTGTCAAGATCCTTCTGAAAGTTGAGATTATCTTCTGTCTATTTTCATCTTGAAGAAGTTGACAAGAACTTGATGGCAGATAGTCAATCAATTAAAGTCTAAAAAAGCCATGAATATATACTACTCAATCTGCCAAAAAACAAAATAAACCTTGGATACTTATCCAAGGAGGAAAAAGCTGGAGGAAAATTTATTGAGCCTGATTTTTGTGAGAATTTCATTAATTCGTCTCTCCCTGAAATAATATGCAAATACATTATTTGCGTATCAGCATTTGGCAATCTTATATTCCTCACTATTCACATTTTTCAGAATTTTGAAATGCAGCTATAGGAAAAACATGTCTGAAAACAGGATTAGAATAGGAAAAAGTGCATCACATTAAGAAAATGTTCTGAAATTTATGCAAAAATTCACATCTCTGAGTGGGCATATAGAGTAAGATGGCCAGATGTCCTTGAGACATCTGAATACGACCCATTCAAATTTGTAGACACTATTTACTTTTTAAAATACATATATTAAGAAAAATTATGTACACATATTCATGGAAAAAGTTCTTAGAAATCCTGCTGATATTGCACAGGACAAAATTTGTACTTACTTAGAAATATATGATTCTCCTCCTGCATTAGTTTCTTCACTGGATTTGCAAACTGATGTGAAAACTTGACTAAAACCAATGTCAGAAAAACTGAAATCAAAGAAAAATTCCAGTCTAATTGGTGCAGATTTTTTTTATTTAATCTGATAATAAGCTGTTCCCTTTTTTTAAAAGAACCTATCAGCATATTAGCATCTTAATATGACAATCCCAAAGGGGACATGGTGGCTCAGTGTGTTAGGATGCTGAGCTTGTTGATCAGAAGGTCAGCAGTTTGGCGGGTCAAATCCCGAGTGCCGTGTGACAGAGTGAGCACCTGTTAACTCGTCCCAGCTTCTGCCAACCTAGCAGTTCGAAAGCACGTAAAAAAAAATGCATGTAGAAAAATAGGGACCACTACGGTGGGAAGGTAACAGTGTTCTTCACGCCTTTGGCATCTAGTCATGCCGGCCACATGACCATGGAGACGTCCTCGGACAAGCGCTGGCTCTTCGGCTTTGAAACGGAGATGAGCACCAGCTCCTAGAGTCGGAAACGACTAGCACACATATGCAGGGAAACCTTTACCTGTGACAATCCCACCTACCCCTTCTGAGTTCTTGGAACTGCATGATGGGAGAGAAATAGACAGAAAGATCTGACATGACTTTCCTTTGCCCATACCAATATCTTATCTAGAGCTATGAAAGGTGAAGATTCATCATTGGATTGTTCTTTGCCAGATCTCAGGGGAGAGTCTTTTGCTCTTTCCTCTTTACCAAACTGGAGCTGGCTTTGCATGTATCCCATGCCTATATTAGCATATATGAATACGTTAAACTTCCTGATGCAATTCCACGTTGTCAGAAGACAAATCAGTTGTCTTTTGCTGAAACAGCTTTAATCCATCAGATAATTTGGTAATTATTTTACAAATGTGAGTTGTAAATTATGAATTACCGTTTAAAATTATTTCTACTTTTATTATCTGCTGTAATATTATTCCTTTCATCTATATTAATTTGGAGAGCTTCATTTTGGCAGAAGGTCTATTAAATAGAATGAGCAATAACCCAACCAACTAATTGAAATGGAGTACAAAGCGATTTTCGAGAGAACTAGTTTGCTATTTTTTCCCTTTTGTCTCCCTATATAAACAAAGTTAATCCTAATAATCTATGTGTCTCCTACAATAACTTCTACCCAGCTTGCTTAAAAGAATAAATTGGAGCTATCATAGATAAATAATTTCTCATATATAAATAGAACAATTAGCCTCCCCTGCCATATCTTTTGTAATGCCATTAGCAGCAGTTTGATAGTCACTTTCTGGATATTGCTTCAAGTGTTAAATTGGTCTTTTCTCCCCGGTCTGAATTCCACGTTTATTATACCAAGAGAGGTTTTTTTTGCTAAATCTGTAATTCTAGCATTCTTGGATGTGAATTTGTTTAAATGTGAAAGAATTAGTTTAAACCAGTTAACTATTAGTTTAAACCAGTTAACTATGATCGTAACATTAAATGTGTTGTTAAGGTAGCAAGATCACAACTCACAAAAATATAGGTTAAAAAGTGGTTGTCCATTAATGGGTTCAATAGAATTTCTAATTTCACTTTGAGCTCAAGGATCCCTTGATTGCATGAATTTTGCTTGTATTAATACTTCCCTTCCCTTCCTTGTTAATTGCCCATCCATATAGACAGCTGATTTCCTTGTAACCATTCCTTTCCTGTAACCATTCCTAATTTCAACAGATTCCACTATATTGAAGAGGAAGTTCACATTGCCAGCAGATTGTTTAAGTTCACCAGCTACTTGTTTCATTGCAATAGTTATCTGGTTGGGAACCCCTCCACTACAAGATCTGAACCAGAAGCAGCTAATATTGTATGGATTAGAGCAGGGGTGTCAAACTCAATTTCATTGAGGGCCGCATCAGCATTGCAGTTGCCCTCAAGGGGCCGGATGGGCATGGCCTGGGTGGGCGTGGCCTACTGGGTGGGCGTGGCTAGAGTGTGTATGGCCTACTGGGTGGGCGTGGCCAGCTCTACATCCTTGGCATCAAGGGTGCCTATGGGGGCCTGGGCAGGAGTGGGACAGATCTGAGGGTCTCTGCAAGAAGGAGGGTCTCTGGGCCAGGGCCAAGGCAGTGGGGGCCGTTCCCTCACTGTTTCCAGGATGACTTCGCGGGCCGCATGAAACCACTTCGCGGGCCGGATCTGGCCCCCGGGCCTTGTGTTTGACATGTCTGGATTAGAGTGAAGAGCCATCTCTTACCTATCTCATACTTTCAGTGAACTTTGTAAACTAATGTAATAAAACTGAGCTGGATTCCCCCTTCCCTAGTGCACTTCAGGCCAAATTGGTTTAATATTAAAGAAGCAATACTTTAATGATATGTTTCATTAAAGCAACTGCATCTTCTTCAAACCTTGTACAAAAGCCTGAGGAAAAAGAACTTGTGCATATTTTAAACAATAGAAAAAAACCCTGTGTTTGTCTGGGGCTTGATGCACTTTTTCCAAATTATTTACAAAACAGTCTTACTATTACTATCTCTCTTTTACTTGTTATTTAAATAATTGCAGTGGGCTTCCTCAAAAACATACAATAGCTCTTACCATCTCCTATACACAAAGGAATAAAATCAGAAAATTACTTTGCTCTTTCAAAAAGCTTTGGAAAACTGTTGCTGTGTTAATATTATTTGCAAATTTGGATTACTTGGCTTAACTTTTGTTTGTGATCAAATAGGGGTTATCAAAATCAAAACTGAAGAATAAAGGAGATTTGAGTTTACTTATGATCTCATACCAGAACATGATTCTCCACACTATATATAAATGAAAAAAGAGTCTGAAGAATCTCACAAACTTATGATGACCATTAGCCATTCTTCTTTATTCTCTCCAATATTTTATGCATTATAATGTTTATACATCTTCCTTACCTGTCCATATAGTTTCTCTGTGAATTCAAATGTAAATATTTCCATTTGATTCACAGGGTAATAAAGGGATAATAGAGTTAAGCCATGGCAAATCTAGACAGCACACTAAAAAGCAGAGACATCACCCTGTCAACAAAAGTGCGTATAGTCAAGGCTATGGTCTTCCCCAGTTGCAACGTATGGCTGTGAAAGTTGGACCATAAGAAAGGCTGAGCGCCAAAGAATTGAAGCCTTTGAACTATGGTGCTGGAGAAGACTCCTGTGAGTCCCTTGGACTGCAAGGCAATCAAACCGGTCAGTCCTAGAGGAGATCAATCCTGACTGGTCTTTAGAAGGCCAGATCCTAAAGCTAAAACTCAAATACTTTGGCCACCTAATGAGAAAGAAGGACTCACTGGAGAAGAGCCTAATGCTGGGAAAGATCGAGGGCAATAGAAGAAGGGGACGACAGAGAATGAGGTGGCTGGATGGAGTCACTGAAGCAGTAGGCGTGAGCTTAAATGGACTCCAGAAGATGGTAGAGGACAGGAAGGCCTGGAGGAATGTTGTTCATAGGGTTGAGATGGGTCGGACATGACTTCGCAGCTAACAACAACAGAGTTAAGCAGATACATCCCATTGTTATTACTTTGAAAATCATTTTGTGTGGTGATTAAGCAACGGGCAGTGTATTATAATGTTTTTTTTTTATGAAGGTCAAAAATCATTACTTCTTGGGAAACTATAATGGATGTGATTGTGTTGTTTTTTGTCTTCCCATTTAAGCAAACTAGGTGGAATTGTGTTTATCAGGTTTAAGACTGAAAAATAATATGGCAGCCCTGTATCTTTGTATACTTTGTATACTTTAATGTGTAGTGAGGCAAAGAAGGTAGCATCAATGGTTCCTGTTAAAATGTTTGTCAGTGTGGCTACTAGACTCTAATAAGGTGGACTCTGTACTTTTCATGGGCTGTTATAGACACGTTTACAGTACATTTTTAACCAAGCAACAATCAAAATGAAGGAAGAGTGATACCATGTGACAGCACTCATAATAACTCAATAACAGGTAGGAATTCTAACGATCAGAAAACTGGCATGCAACAATATGGTTTTCTATATAGGTAAAGTCTCCAGACTAATTTATTATAGAAGAGGAAAAGCCATTAGCTTGTTATTCAGGAATTTAGTCTGATACCAACCAACTCAGTTATCTGAAGTACTTAGTGCACGGTGGAATGCTATATAAAGGAAATCACAGGGAGGAGAAATGAGCCTAGTCAAAAGCATTTTTTTTTTAAAAAAGAAAAACAACAAAACATCTCAACTGTACAGACCAATTCTCTTTTTATCGATTTAAATGTCATCAAACTACAACAATTGTTTGCCAGCACAGGGCACTAAATAGATGAACCATTTCCAACTACTTTTTCCCCCTCGTCACATTTCTTCCTTATTAGTGCCTAATTGGTGAAGGAGATTAAGTGCACCTTATGAAAAAAAAGCACAAATAAAATCATGGGAATGGTATAGCTGTCTTTTCAGAGTTAATCACAATGGGTTTCACTGGGGCTTTCTTTTAGTTAAGGTTTTAAGAGATCACAACTCTTTTGCTGTAAGCATTTTGATTTGGTTGCAGACAAAGAATTCACAAAAAATAGGCAATGTATACAAAAAGAATGCAGGTGGGATTGGCATGGGAACTTGGCATCTCAGTTGAGACTGCCAATAACTTTAGGTTTGGGGATTAAAAGAAAAAACATTAATACACATAATAGCTTTTCAATCTTAAGTATTGCTCCAGAGGTAGACTGTCAGCTCTCAAGGTATGATTCAAAGCCAAAGTGGGCATTTGAAAGCAATTTCCACTCTTTTGAAGGAGTCACTGTGGGAAAGAGAATCTTACTTTCCAGAGATTCTCAAGGCCCACATGATATAGCAACTTAGCAGATGCAATTTTGCCAAAGGCCTCCTAAAATTAGAATTCGTTGCTAATGAAGTTATGGTAGGAATGGTGGAAGAAAATTGAAAAGACTGTACGATACATTAATCCTAAATTGCTGTTTGTGCTATGTTGCATTTTCTTAACAACCCTGAAAAACTGGGCTGTTATAAAATCTGTCCTCTTTCCTTTAGAATTCCAACTGAAATATCTATAATATCAGCTGCCTCAAGCAATTTAATATTTCTATTAAATAAGCAATTTGAATAGAGTATTTTAAAGAGATGGAAAGAAGATACCATAATACAATCTGGTTTAATTGTAGTTTTACTGATCATTCTTATTTTAAGCACAGTGCCACACTTGAGAAATAACAGAATCAAGCAGAGACAATCAAAGTCCTCAAAAATATCATTGAAGGCAATGAGCGCAAGGAATGTATAAACATTATTGGGAAACTTGATGATTGATCTGATTAAAAATGCTGGAAGCCATTCTGAACAGCAAACATATTCCAGGCTTCTAGGAAAATACAGAATCATAATGAAAATTAGAAAACTAGAAAATGGAGACATAATAGTGGTAATGGTTAAAGCTGAAGATTGGACAAGGGAAGGGATGCATGAAGTTGGTGTACTCAATCACATTCTGTAGCTATTTGCCCTACAGAAGAAATGCACTTGTTTTTGATACTTCAGTTAAAAGTAACCATCCAATTTACTTTCAGAAGAAAAAAAGTGCTTGTAGAAATGCTCTGAAGTGGCTTTTCTTGTTTGAAATGATGAGAAAGGTCAGTCCTCTAAGAATCAGGGAGATACCCCCACAGTTAGGCTGTTTGGAAAAGAGCCCTTTTGAAGCTTTGCATAGTTCTATATTAAGCTCAGACTTTAAACAAAGCATGAAACTAGCCATCAGATGTTTATTATTGCTCTGACAGAAGCACAAGAGTGGATTTTACAAGGTGACAAATCAAAGACATTGAGGAGGGCTAGAAAGCCCCTCGCATGTTTGAAGGCCAATCCTTTCAGTAAAGTGAGGTAAGATCTTCTTCAACTTGAGTTCAACTGGTGACAGTTGATTTTTTTAGGCAAAAAAATAGAACTGGTTTGAAATTGTCTTTTTCTGTTCTTTTTTTATTTATTTCACTGTCCAATCATTGTCCAAATATCACCCACCCACATACAAATCACAGCCAACTCTGCTCATTTTATGGGATCAGCCAAAGTTAAGAAGGTATTACCATTTCGTTGGGAGATTGAATGGCTGTTTTAAAGTTGTTTAGTTCCTTTCTTCCTTTAAAATGTGATTCAGTAACTTTCTCCTTATCCAGGATGAGGAGAGTTTTATTTCTCTCCAATCCACTCCATCTCCAAAAGCTTTTCTCAAAATATTCCCATGGGGCCTTTTTAATGATGCATATTTTATAAGCTGCTCTAGGCTGAGCATGTGACTATTTAGCAGCTAATTAACTTTTGTCACCAGGATCTGTGTTCCCATAATTGTGTTACCAGCACAGAATAGATATCAGTGTATGAAAGAATAAGGTATTTTCTGCAGGCAAACAACTGTTATCTGAAAACCAAATCTGGAGTAGAAATAAATATTTTACTGTATTGTTCCAACCAGGACACAAGCCCTACCATAGGTTTGATGTAAGTTCATCTAGTTTGCACTCCGTTCCCTCCTCCCTCCTTCAAGATAAGTGAAATGTAGTTCAATATGATAAACAGTTTCTGGTTCATTCAACCAATTATGGTAAAGCAAACCAAAGCTTATCCAGATGGCTTTCCATTTAAAACTTTAAATTTCAAGACCAATATATTCTGGTTATTTTCAATGTTCTTGTGGTGAGGGGTGGGGTGGGGTACAAATTCAAGTATTTGGAAAGTTTTAGCCAGGCAAAAATTAACTGGATCAGGCTTATAAGTAAAATGTAACTCTTTCCTCCCATGCCATAATGCAAAGAAAATTTTCAAGAAGGCAGAGACTAATTATTCTATACCTGGAATACCTTGGATCTGTGAACTGTTAGTCTACTATAATGATGTACTTTGAAAACAATAACAATAGCTTCTGATACAAAGACACCTTTAATATTACGTGAAGTTTCTCCCTATGATTTTTCTTAACTGTGGATGCCTAACTTTTTTCAAATGAGTCTAAAAATGTTATGATCCTCTAAAATTTTACATTACAAAGTATAATGGTTAAAATGTTGAGTTAAGGCCACAAAACCAAGGTTCAAGTCCATCTCCAACCATAGAAGCTCATGAGATTAATTTGGACTAGTCATTTTCATCTTACACAACAGGGTTGTTATATTAAGAATTGCTGCGTCCATTGGCTTGAGCTCCTAGAGGAAAGACAGAACAATAAAAATATAAATCAGTTCCCATCACCCCTGATTCTTAGTCATGACGGTTGTGATTGATTTGAGGTGGAATCCAACAAGATCTGGATTGATCTTCCCCTGCCTCTGCCATAATGCTCAGTCAAGCCAATATTTTAAAGGCCTACTTTTATGGTTTATGGATGATAGTGACGATCCATGGATCAGGTTCAGAGGAATGTTAGTGTTATGTACTGGGCTCTTAAAGAATACCAGGTAGGTTGCTGGAGTAGCTAACAGCTCTCCAGCACCCCAGACCACAAGTCTCCTGTGCTGCAATTGGCTATCTCCAGGCAGCAATGGTTGATTCAAACCTATTGGCTGCCACCTAGGGGCTAGACTATATATTGCAGCTAGTTGCAGCCTTTTCCCCAGTACAGTTTCTGCATGAAATAAACTATGAGTTACCTTGTACTCAGCTTCGTGTCTTCATTCCTGCGCCAAAGAACCCGCTATTTAACATTGGTGATGAGGATGGGATCCTGCTTCACTGATTAAGAGTTGAAGTCTACGAGGGAAAGGCAGCACAAGCCGGAGGGAAAAGGCATTCCCCCCATCTCAAGGTCGGCTAGCAAGCTACGCTAGCAACCTCATGCTCAGTGGACTCATTACCTGAGCCTGGAAGCAGGATCCAGAAGAATGCAGGAACCAGCAAAATAATGCCGAAGGTCAAGAAACTGAGAGAATTCAATGTGAAAAACCTGGAGGAATGGCCATCATATCTATCACAAGTAGAAAACTACCTCAGGGCTAATCAGATCACAGAAGAAGGACAGAAGGCCGTAACGCTACTCTGTGTGTACGGCCCAGCAACCTTTGATTTGGACAAGAATGTTTTCATGCTGACACCGATTGAAGCAGTCTCCTACGCAGACCTCAAAAAGAAGCTAACCGGACATTTCCAGCCCAAGATGTCTGAAATGGCTTGGTGGTTCAAGTTCGACCAAAGAGTGCAGCAACTGGGTGAATCAGTTTCCGAGTTCATAGTGGGCCTGAGGCAGGTCACATGCCTTTGCAAATTTTCAAATTTAGAAGAGCGATTATGAGACCGGCTCATCTGTGGCCTATGGGAGAGAACGCTTCAGCAGAGACTTTGCTAGGCCAAATTTAACGTTTTATGAAGCACAAGACGAGGTGATGGCTGCTGAAATTGCTGGGGGCGCCATTCAAACAGTGCAGCCCGCCAAATCGACAGTTTGAAGAAACAGTCCACCGTGAGGACGCCAAATGCACTGAAGAATTCTCCAAGGAGGAAGAACCTGAAATCAACCGACTCCAAAACCAGCCCAACACACAACACTGAAACAGCCAGCAGCGAGAGGACAATTACAAGGCAGTTCTCTTACCGAGAAGTAAGGGGTGTGTCAGCAATCATTTTCACACCAACTGCAGATTTCAATCAGCCACGTGCAGAGCTTGTGGAAGGACAGGGCACATCACAGTGGTTTTCAGAGCCCGCCAGAGAGACTGGCCATGCGAACACCAGTCAGAAGAACCAACTAGGAGAGGTACTGGGGCCCAGGGTCCACTTAGTGTGGTTTTTTTCAGAAGCCGTAGAAGTGTATGCCGCACTGGGGCTTGACGCCCCCTCAAACCCAAACTTAAGCTCATGATAGAGCTACAAGTAGTTCCATGTAAGATGGAATTGGACTCTGGCTCTGCAGTTTCAATTATTTCTCAAAACACTTTTAACTTTGTGTGTAGGTGTAGGAACAATTGGGCCAAACTAAGACCCTCAGATATAATCCTAACAGATTTTCAAAATGCTCATGTTAAAGTTATGGGAGAAGCCACTGTGTTGGTAAAGTTTAAAGGGTTTTTGGGGCACCTGGATGTAATAGTAGTAGGGGGCCAGAGAACGACTCTCATTGGACTCGATTGGTTTGATGCGTTATGTATTCATATTACTGGCATAAACCGGATGCAAACTGCAGACCTTGCGTCTGTATGCGAGGAATATGCAGATGTTTTGATTCAACCCTAGGAACATACACAGGCCTGCCTATCTCATTTAAGTTAGATCCCAACATAGTTCCAATCAGGGTTAAGACTCGTAGGTCCCCTTTGCCTTAAAACATAAAATTGATTCCAAAATCGATAAGCTCGTAGAATAGGGCTTGTTACAACCTGTTGATGGTGGGGAGTGGGAAACTCCGATAGTCACCCCACTTAAAGCCAATGGGGAAGTTCACATTTGTGCTGACTATAAATGCACTCTAAATAAAGCCCTCAAGCAACATGTTTACCCGGTCCCAGTGGTCAATCATATTTTAGCCTCCTTGCAAGGGGTTACTATTTTTGCTAAACTTGATTTAACACAGGCCTATCAGCAATTGCCGGTTGATGAGGCCAGAGCTGCGGCTCGAACGATCGTGACTCACAGGGGGGCTTTCAAAGTTAAATGCTTACAGTTTGGAGTCAGTGTTAAACCGGGTATTTTTCGGGGAATCATGGAGCGTACACTCAAGGGTATTCAGGGCATCTGCCATTATTTTGATGATGTTCTTATTGCAGGGGAATCCCCAGAAGTGTTGTCCAGTAGACTCAGGACTGTCTTGCAGAGGCTTCGGGAAGCAGGCTTCAAATTAAAAAAGGACAAGTGTAGTATTGGATTTTCTTCAACAGAATTCCTGGGTTTTCATATTGACACTAACGGCACTCACCCCGCTGATTCTAAAGTGAAGGCCATTAAAATATATCCTAGGCCCAAATTAAAAGGAGAGCTACAAGTATTCTTGGGCCTCCTAAACTTCTATCAAACATTTCTACCTAATAAGGCAGCAATAGCAGAGCCCCTCCACAGGCTTCTAGATGGGAAAGCTCCATGGAAATGAACTAACTTACATGAAAAAAGTTTCCAGGACTTAAAAGCACTATTGTCAGAAAAGTCCACTGTAAGTCACTACAAAGAGTCTAAACCTATATGTCTTGCATTTGATGCATCTCCCTATGGGGTGGGGGCAGTTTTAAGTCACATAGGAAAAAATGGGAAACAGGTTCCTATAGCATTTTACTCAAGGACATTGTCCTCTGCTGAGCGCAACTATGCTCAGATTGACAACGAGGCCCTGGCCATCCTTGCTGGAATAAAAAAATTCCATGACTATTTATATGGCAGGGATTTCACAGTATACATTGACCACAAACTTCTGTTGGGACTTTTCACAACAGACAAACAAAACCCCCACATACTATCTCCAAGAATGCTGAGATGGTCTATTTTCCTATCTGCATACAATTTTAAATTAATTCACAAACCGGGAGAGGAAATGGGCCATGCTGATGGCCTCAGCAGGCTACCACTGCCATTAATGGATCCTGATCCGGCTCCAGCTGCTAGAATATTGTCCATACAGGACATACCTGAATTTCTCCTCCATGCAGGGGACATTGCTGCTGAAACTGCCATAGATAAAATACTTAGTAGAGTGTTGTCAAGGGTATACATGGGCTGGTTGGATAAAAGTCCAGGCTCAGAATTTCAAAACTATTTTGTCCGAAGGCATGAGTTATCTGCCCATAAAGGGTGCATTTTATGGGGAAACAGAGTCATAATTCCCACTTCCCTAAGAGACAGGGTTTTACAGTCATTACATGAAGGTCATCCAGGCATTGTCAGAATGAAAGCTTTAGCTAGAAGCTACCTCTGGTGGCCTGGCCTTGATAAGGCCATTGAGGCTCAAGTCCATGGTTGTTATACATGCCAGCAATCTAAGCCTGGAATGCCACAGGTTCCAGTTCACAGGTGGGAGGAAATGTGCACTCCCTGGTCTAGGGTTCACATAGACTATGCTGGGCCCTTTCAGGGACAGCTCTTCCTTATAGTAGTGGATAGCCACTCAAAATGACTGGAAGTAATTCCAGTTCCTAATGTGATTACTGCTAGGACCATCCAGGTGCTGAGAAAACTCTTTGCCACACATGGGTTGCCAGATGTCTTAGTATCAGACAATGGGGCCCAATCACTGCTACTGAATTTCTGGCCTTAGACCTAATCTCATCAGACATGCAATGTCTGCGCCTTTTCATCCATCTTCTAATGGTCAAGCTGAATGCATGGTGAGGACAACGAAGGAAGCACTCAAGTGCATTGGCACAGGTGACTGGCATCACAGATTGGTAGATATTTTACTCTGCCAGCATTCTACGCCCTGCACTGCTACAGGCAAAAGTCCTGCAGAACTACATTGGGGGAGGCTTTTGATTACTATATGGACAGGTTGCATCCAGATAGAGTGGCAGCAGAAGCCTCTCAACCAAAACCCCTGAGGGCGATTGGCTTTGGGCCAGGAACTATGGTCATGGGAATCTGTGGGTTCCTGGTCAAATTACCAAAGCATCCGTACCCCTATCTTTTGAAGTGGGGTTGGAGGGAGATCAAGTTGTCAACACATTGATCAGCTCAGGAAATGGTTTCCAGAACAGCCACTAAGTGAGGGCTGCATCATAAGTCCCTCCCAAGGTCCTCAAACTTGCAGCCAAGCCAGTCCTCACATGGACTATCAGGACTTTTCCTTTTTAACTAAGGCAGAACCGCAGGGAGAACTGGGGAGCCCTGGAGTGCAACATGGTTCTCCTGAAGGAACAAGCCAACCAAACTTCAGCAACTGCTGTGCCTACTTTGCCGAACAGTCTGACTCTGGGGTGGGCCAACCTGTAGAGGCCAGCCAGAGTGCATCGAATCCCCTTGACTCAGGAGCACAAAAGGACACAAGTCTACCCAGCCCACTGGGTAAGCTGGTAGACCACAAAATGATGGGAACTCCAAGGCGTTCCTCTGGGGCACACAAGCCTCCTTCATATCTTGCAGATTACTTTGTAAAAAATATATATATATATTGTTGTAATTCCTGTTGCCACTACACTACAGAAACTAGTGCTATGATGTAGCTGTCTAATAGTGCCATTTTTGAAGCCTATTCATTGAGACGTTGTTTAATAACTTTGTAACCTACAATGTGTTTTTTACTTTTATTATTATTATCACTTTTATTTAGTGTGCTTGGATAATGATTCTTGACAATTGTTGAGACTAATTGGTGTTAATATGGTCTGGTCTAAGAGGGGAGGGGTGTTATGTACTGGGCTCTTAAAGAATACCACATGCGTTGCTGGAGCAGCTAACAGCTCTCCAGCAACCCAGACTACAAGTCTCCTGTGCTGCAATTGGCTATCTCCAGGTGGCAATGGTTGATTCAAACCTATTGGCTGCCACCTAGGGGCTAGACTATATATTGTGGCTAGTTGCAGCCTTTTCCCCAGTACAGTTTCTGCACAAAATAAACTATGAGTTACCTTGTACTCAGCTTCGTGTCTTCATTCCTGCACCAAAGAACCTGCTATTTTACAGTTAGGTTTAGCAAATTATGCCATTTTTTATGGAAATGACACATGTTGAATAGGTTCATTTCTGACTCATTTGGAACCTGGCTGTTAGTGGAGATCAGTTACAAGTACAGTTTACCCTGTGAACAAAAAGAATAGTCTTGGCAATGAACTAATGAGATCCACAACTGTACTTTCTGACCTTAAAACTCTGATCTTTTAGCAAAGTTATTTTTCTTTCTGAAGTGCTGGGAGAATATAATAATGGAGCAACAGTACTAACAAAAAGAGAGGAGGTTTGTACTTTTGGTTTAGTATATACAGTAAGTCTGCTAATAAACAATTTTTATTGCTGTTTCTCTCTCTGTCTCTCTCTCTTCTCCCTTAGAATGGGAGAAAAATAATTGAATGCACAGAATGATATTCAGTCTAGTATATTTCTGCATTTTCATTTTCTTATCCATCTATATTCTGCTAAATTGTTATTACCATGACCTGTAATTGGGCAAAATAGTGCATGAAAAGGCTACCATTTTTGAACCAACCAACCTCAACTGGACTAACTTACAGAATGTGTCCAAAATCCAGGACCTATTACTTCTGAGGGAATGAAAATTGGGAAGGTTGTGCTGCTGTGCTGCTACTGTGTTCAATGTTCAATGACAGTTTCCGAGACAGTCACGTAATCCCTCATATGCACCTAGCAGCAGTCACTTACTTGCTGGCTGGAAGGAAGGGGAGGGGAGGGGAAGAAGGAAGGAAGGAAGGAAGGAAGGCCTGGTGGTTTATACCACTCCTTGTACACTCCCCCAACCTGTTCCACCTCCACCCATGTGCCTTCAACAACTCATGCACCCCCTGCATGCCTTCCCCATACTTCCTATTCAATACATGCAGCTGCTCTTAAACACCCTTCTGATGCTGATGCACCCTACCCAATCTATATAGCACCTCTCATGCAGCCCTTTTCTGATGCCACTCACTTGTGTCCTCCTTGACCTACACAGGATCTGTGTTGCACATCCACACACCTTTACCAACTTCTACAGCACTTTTCACTCCCTACCCCAATACATTCTTGACCCCCACCTTCTCACTCCTTCCCTCAGGCAGCAGCTATTACATACTTTCCTGCTGGACTTGCAACTTCCCGCTGGCTTCTCCATAGATTTCTTCCCTGCAAGCTTCCCACAAGCAAAGTAAATGGGAAGCCAGCAGAAATTCTTGGGAGGGAAGGAAGAAAGAAGATTTTTGATGCTCCCTGCCAGCTCCCCACAAGGAAACTCAACAAGGAAGCTGGCAGGAATTTGAAAATCACTCCTGCTTTTTTGTCTACTCGTGGTCATTCTGTTTCTTGGTTTAGATGAAGAAATATTTCTGAAATGATGAAATGTACTAGACATCACAGGATGTCTAGTACATTTTAAAATAATGAAACTGGTGGTGTTACCATGTCTTCATTGTGACACTTATTTGGGTTATATATGCATTTCATCCATTTGGGGCAACTAGAAATGCTTTTCTTCCATATAAAACTAAAAGCACCTTCTCCCTTCCCAGTTCTTACAATCTAATGTTGGCATTTTTAAGTAACTCATTTCAGAAAATAATATAGATATTGATAGTGGCAGATAAACCTTAGAGAATTAAGGAGTCACTCAGTGAGCGTACTACCTGGAAATAACTTCTCCAAAGGGATAGAACACTTTATTGGTTTATGCCCGATTATGTGTACATGGGATATAAGTGATCAATTTTAATTCATTTTCTTGATGATAGCTTCTAAATATTGTATGTGTAATTGTAACAAAACCAGATTTTTTGGGGGGGGAGGTTTCCTTGGCAATTGGTATTGCACATAAATATAGTGTTGCTCATTTTAATAAAAAGATCTGCATACCTAAAATAAAGTTGCATGTCAAATGGCATTCACAACTTACATTAAGAAAAAGGAAGATGGAGAGTTGTCTAGCATTTCATGTCCAAGATTGAATCAAGATGACCTTTTAGAAGTAACTGGCATAATTTAAATACCAATACAATAACCTGATTACCAGTTTCTCGCTGTGTTGCTGACCTGGTGCTATTTGCCCTTCATTTTCTAGCTGTCTTTAAGTCAATCTTGGACCAATGTCTTCATATATAATAGTAGGATATTTGGTCATTCTGAACATGTCTGTGTGTCCGTATAGAAAATTCTTATTCCCCTCTAAGGAAATTAGATAACAATATGAACAAAAAATTAATTTGCTATTATGATTTGTTGTTAGCTACAAAGCCGTGTCTGACGCATTGCGACCCTATGGACAACGTTCCTCCAGGCTTTCCTGTCCTCTACCATCTTCTGGAGTCCATTTAAGCTCA
This sequence comes from Daboia siamensis, assembly GCA_024449315.1. Taxonomy (NCBI): domain Eukaryota; kingdom Metazoa; phylum Chordata; class Lepidosauria; order Squamata; family Viperidae; genus Daboia; species Daboia siamensis. Next base: position 1,322 of record JAKJMR010010127.1, on the reverse strand, counting down.
CGCCTACTGCTTCAGTGACTCCATCCAGCCACCTCATTCTCTGTCATCCACTTCTTCTATTGCCCTCAATCTTTTCCAGCATTAGGCTTTTCTCCAGTGAGTCCTTCCTTCTCATTAGGTGGCCAAAGTACTTGAGTTTTAGCTTCAGGATCTGGCCTTCTAAAGACCAGTCAGGGTTGATCTCCTCTAGGACTGACCGGTTTGATCGCCTTGCAGTCCAAGGGACTTGCAGAAGTCTTCTCCAGCACCATAGTTCAAAGGCCTCAATTCTTTGGCACTCAGCCTTTTTTATGGTCCAACTTTCACTGCCATACATTGCAACTGGGAAGACCATAGCCTTGACTATACACAATTTTGTTGACAGGGTGATGTCTCTGCTTTTTAGTGTGCTGTCTAGATTTGTCATGGCTTTCCTCCCCAAGAGCAAGCATCTTTTAATTTCTTGGATACAGTCCCCATCTGTGGTGATCTTGGAGCCCAGGAAAATAAAATCTGTCACTACCTCCATTTCTTCCTTATCTATTTGCCAGGAATTGAGAGGGCCGGATGCCATGATCTTGGTTTTATTAATGTTAAGTTTCAATCCAACTTTTGCACTCACCCGCAACAAGAGGCTCTTTAGTTCTCCTTCACTTTCTGCCATTAGAGTGGTATCATCTGCATATCTTAGGTTGTTGATATTTCTTCCAGCAATCTTAATTCCAGCTTTTGATTCATCTAGCCCTGCCTTTCTCATGATGTGCTCTGCATATAAGTTAAATAGGCAGGGCGACAGTATACAGCCTTGCCGGACTCCTTTCCCAATTTTGAACCAATCAGTGCTTCTGTGTCCAGTTCTTCTGTGTTCCAGTTGCTTCTTGGCCTACATATAGGTTTCTCAAGAGACAAATAAGATTTTTATTTATTTTATTTATTTATTTATATTTATATACCGCCCTACTCCCGAAGGACTCAGGGCGGTGTACAGGGCAAATATAAATATACAAAAATTAAAAAAGAATTAAACATGCCCAGATAAAATACAGATATTAAAAAACACCCATCCCTCATCAGGCCAGGCCGGCCTGTACGAATAAAAACATCTTCAAATCACGACAGAAGGAGCGAAGGTCGGGCGCCATCCGGAGCTCAACCGGCAGCTGGTTCCATAGCTCCGGGGCGCCCACAGAGAAGGATCTTCCCCTGGGGGCCACCAATCGACATTCTCTGATCGGTGGCACCCTGAGGAGACCCTCTCTGTGGGAACGCACAGGGCGGAGGGAAGTTGACGCCGGCAGCAGGTGGTCCCTAAGGTACTCCGGACCCGTGCCCTGAAGGGCCTT
>JAKJMR010010125.1:0-20298 GCA_024449315.1 Daboia siamensis | reverse complement strand
TCTATTCTATTCTATTCTATTCTATTCTATTCTATTCTATTCTTCTCAATATTTGTGTGGCTGCCCATAATTCTGGGTAGCTCATAACAAAGAAACCAATATCTATACGACCATAAAATGAGAACAAAAATCCATCTTCTCAGTCATCCGCCTGGGATGTACCACCATCAGCTTCAGACATTCTTTCTTCCATCCCTGCACCCAGGTAAAAGCTCAGGTTTTGACAGCCTTCCAAAAGGCTGAAAAAGTGAGGGCTTGCTGAATCATTTGGGGAAGAGTATTCCATAAGGTAGGCACAACCACAGGAAACGGCACACTTCCAAGCTCCCACTAGAGGGCAAGACCTCAGGGAAGGGACCTGGAGCATACCTACCCCATCTGATCTGGTAGGATGGGCAGACACTGTCAGGAAGAAGTGATTCCACAAATATCCTGCTCCCTGCAATGTAGGGATTTAAAAGTGACAACCAGCACCTTGAATTACACCCAGAAGAAAGCTGGGGGACAACACAGCTCCTACCACAGAGGTGTAACATGGGCAAATGGGAACACCCAATACTGCACGTGCCACTGTTTTTTGGACCAGATGTAGCTTCTGAGTTACCTTCAAGGGCACTTGAAGTGATCTTCAAAGACAGCCCCATGTAAAGTGCATTGCAGTAATATAAATTTGGAGAAATCCAAATTTGTCCCAAAAATTTTATAATGAAAAAAATAAAGATGTCCTCTAACTTGCAAAATGGGACTATTCCCTCTATAATTTTACTTTGTCATGGAGGGGAATTCACTGGAGAAAACAAAGATATTTGGAAGAGTTAGTGGTAAAAGAAGGCCAGGCCATAAAAGAACATGGTGGCTGGACACCATCAGATCTGACATTAGCCAGAGCAGACAAAAACTCAAAGAAGTTATTGCAAGATTGGAAGATGTGAAGAGACTTGGCCCATAGAATCATCAAGAGTTGGACATGACTGAATGCATCACCACCATTGTTGTGTAGCCGGTTCTTGCAGGCATTGAGCAAGATGAAAGGTTCAAAACAGCAACATGCTTTATCAAAGGTCAGAACAGAACAGAAGCAACAAGGGAGCTGCTGTGCAGCTGTTTATACGGTTGGCCAATAGGTGGCGACCAATAGGTTTGAAGCATAGGTTTCCCGCCCAAAGACCTACTTAGCCCGCTGGAGACAACCAGTCTGGGCCAGATAGCACCTGTTACAACATACACATGAACTAGCATTTAGCAACTGAATGCAAGCAATTAGAAAGCAGTGCAACAAGAGCAAACACTTACAACATATACAAAAGGCCAATACATTACACCCATCATCATCAGATTTTTTTCAGTTTCCTTCTTGAAATATGTGCCAAAGGGAAAAAGAAAAGAAAAGAAAAGAGAAAGGAGAGGGGAGGGGAGGGGAGGGGAGGGGAAAGGAAGGGAAGAGAAGAAAAGAAAACAATACCTTGCATTAGCCCAATTGTATATGCTTTCCTCTTCTGTGGACTCTTCATCACGTAATTTATCAATCATGTCTTTTTTCCTTATTTCCTCTAGAGGTTGATACATATCTTTAAACCAATGAGGCTTTTGAAATGATGATGCTGATGTCTGAACATGAGGAAAGGATGTTAAAAATGATCATAAAACTTCATTCTAAGATTTTAACTTATATGTTGCATTATCATTTTATTTGAATCTCAAATTCCAATTCCTGGAATGGAGGTTCTTCCTGAAGGAATATGTGACTAGCAAATTAGAGCAAACTTAATTGTGAACTCCTAATTAGGTCACCAGTTTTAGCTCCCTCTTTATCTACATATAGGGAATCCTGGAACATATTTTGTACTTCTGCCAATTAGTATTAGTAGCCAGTAACATTAGTAATTAGTAGCTGTAATTTTAAAAAATTCCCCAGTCCTAGTATTCCTAAATTTTGCAAGTGGTGTTGGGTTTAATATATGTCATTTAATTTGGGCTTAGTTATGATCTATGAAATAAATGCATGCTTTAATATTGTTTGGGAATGAGGCTTTTATCAATTCATCTAGTTGATACAAATATACTTGCAGTAAACAAAGCCATGTTTGTTAATATTGGTATATTTAATAAGTCACAACTGGTTATAGTAAAACTTTTCTTCTGAAAAGATCTCATAGGAATAATATGCAAAATACATAAAACTGTATGACATCGTTTGCACACCTAACTCAATACACTTTACACATTAAGTTGCAAATAAGCCATATTTTCATTTCAGGTTTTGTGAATCCAGCCATTGTGATTTATTCCAGAAATAATTTTCTGGTCATCCACAGTTTGGCACAATGTGGGAACTGCAGTATGTCATAAAAACGTCTACCAAAAAGGTTCAAAATACTGCTTTTTTCTAAATACTATAGCATGTATTTGGGCATTTCAAACTGTCAGTCATCTAGAAATCACAGGTGTAGGACAGGCTGGGATCAAGACCATTGGCTATTACAATAGCTTCCTTCTCCTTCTACAAAGAGAAGCCAGAGTGGTTCTGAATTACTTCTATGTGTGCAGAAAATAAGGGTGCCTCCTGTTCCTGAAGACAATGGGTTGGCTTACAGGATCCAGAAGAAATGGAGAGAAGCAAGGGAAATGGCAAATTCAGGAGGAATGGGTGGGAAGCTGCCATCTTTATCTACGTCAGTGCTGACTTAGATGACTTTAAAATTCAATGAGAGACTTTAAAACAGGAGCAGTTACCTTTAAAGAAAGTACAACAGATGGCTCTAGACATCAGTTGTCAAATAAAAGCCAACCTTTCTTAAACATTGCAACCCAATCATAACGTATATGTACTCAGAACTAAGCCCCATTGAGTTTAATACACTCGCAAAATGACAGGATTATATTTTATTTATTTAAACAAATTTATGGCAGCCTGCAAAATTTTTAAAAAAAAATCCACCACCCAGTCTTATTATTATTATTATTATTATTATTATTATTATTATTATTATTATTATTATTATTATTATTATTATTATTATTATTATTATTCAGGCTTGCCTAAGCCACATCTGTAATACTTGTGGTTGCTTCTGCATTTACACACCTGTTTTTCAAGTGTACCTCTCTCCATTCTATCCAGAAGTGTCCTTAAACAAACAATAAAAGAAAAAATGGTGAAATTTTAGCTTGGATAAATCCCTTTTGACAATATTCAAACAAAATGTAGCATACATTTCTGTATTGGAAAATTACACAAACTCTTAGCATTTATATGAAAGATGTATACACTGTTTCCCTAAAATAAGACCTACCCAAAAAATAAGCTTTAGCATCATTTTTCAAGATGGTCATAATATATGTCCTACCCTAAAAATAAGTCCCAGTTAAGATCATCAACCAGACGGACGCATTTAGTACCATACTTTCCCCAAAATAAGATCTAAGTGGAAAATAAGCCCTTCTGCTTTTTTTGGAGCAAAAATTAATATAAGACCCGATCTTATTTTCAGGGAAACAGGGTATATATTTCTGTTTCTCAACATAAGACTCAAAAGGTCTTTTCAGTCACAAGACACTTTTGTGCACACAGAAGCAGTATGCAGGCAATAGAAAGCTTAATTGTCAATAATAATAATAATAATAATAATAATAATAATAATAATAATAAGAAGAAGAAGAAGAAGAAGAAGAAGAAGAAGTTGGAAGGGACCTTGGAAGTCATCTAGTCCAACCCCCTGCTCAGGTAGGAAACCCTATACCATTTCAGGCAAATGGCTGTCCAGGCTCTTCTTAAAGACCTCCAGTGTTAGAGCATTCACCACCTCTGGAGGCAGTTTGTTCCACTGGTTAATTGTTCTAACTGTCAGGAAGATGCTGAAACACACACTGGCAATTGTCTCCAAGCTTTAAGAGTGCATGTTGCAGGTAACCACGTATTTGTTTGGGGAATTTTGGCTTCGTTAGCATGCATGCTCGGCTTGGCAGTCTCAAGTTTGGCATTAGTTTGGCACTGAAAATAGTTTAAAGTTGCCAAGAGGAGAGGGGGACATATGGGACCAGTTGAGGAATGTAGCAGGAAGCCAATGCTATACATACAAATTCAGACAGCAAAAACGCAGATTATTCAGCAATGTTCTCAGTGTTTTCAACTTTTATATGCAACATCCTATGCACTAAAATTTGCTTTTCGAAGATGAAACTCATAGGTGCATTGCCAAAATAATCTTGAGATTAGTCCTCATAAAGAGCATTTTCAGAGTAGAGAGTTGCAAATAACTAAGTATCTCCAGGCAAGAGTTACCGTTTTTCCAGAGAAGTCCCTTCCATTCCCTTGGCAGTTTGATGGGAACAGCTCTGTTTAATCTAAAAAGAGAGTTGTGGTTATGAGGGATAAATGTAATGATTTTTCACAATGAGGAAAAAGAATCAATGACTGGCACAGAGAACAATGTCTTTTCTCTGTTTCTCAATGAGAAACTCTTCGTTTTCTCCGTCATCTCTGTGTGAAAAGGTCTGCGGCCTTCAACTTAGTTTTGATAAGGCTTATAAGAAGGTCTTATGAACCATATCAAGCCTACCAGCCAGATGTTCACTATCAGAACTGGAGATGGAAAGAATCCCACTCAATACACCCATTTAGTTATCTCTACTTGACTTCCTCCCCAATAATTTTACAAAAATCAGTGCCACCCTTTCTTGTGATATTGCTATATCACTGCCACATCTGCTGTGGCTCTTTGAGGCTGAATATATTATATATTATATTAAATTTTGGCTGCAATAATGTGGTCTCCCTGAGTCAGTGTTTAAGGAAATGTAAGCTCTGGGGTATGTCCAGTTAGCCATCACAGTGTGACAGGTGCTTTGGGGAAACATAGAGAAAACTACAAGATCAATTTGGAATTAATGCAGATTAATACAGCTTTGAAATTTGGGGACTAAAAATACCTTTGAGACTTTTTTTTAGAAAAGATATTTGAAAGTCTGTAAAATAGACTTGGATTTGGTAAGCTGGAAGGTGGTAACAACAACATCTAGTGGCAGTACAATTTATTATGCTTAAAGAAAACTTGGCTTGAAGCCCGGACTTAAATAAGACTCTTTGTTGTTCTTGGAAACTCACTTTTGCAGAATGCAGCTGGGAAAAGAAAAAAAAAACACGTTTTGGATTGCTTATCTGTGTTGGGCTATAAAGACTACATACAAAAACAAAATGGGTGTTTCATAAAGGTAAAGGTAAAGGTAAAGGTTCCCCCGCACATGCGTGCTAGTCGTTTCCGACTCTAGGGGCCGGTGCTCATCTCCGTTTCATAGCCGAAGAGCCAGCGCTTGTCCGAGGACTTCTCCGTGGTCATGTGGCCGGCATGACTAGACGCCAAAGGCTCACGGAACGCTGTTACCTTCCCACCGTAGTGGTCCCTATTTTTCTACTTGCATTTTTACGTGCTTTCGAACTGCTAGGTTGGCAGAAGCTGGGACGAGTAACAGGCACTCACTCTGTTATGCGGCACTCGGGATTTGACCCGCCAAACTGCCGACCTTCAGATCGACAAGCTCAGCGTCTTAACCCACTGAGCTACCGCGTCCCTGGGTGTTTCATACTTAACCTCAAATGATAAAAAAGCATCTTTAACACTTGTCTCCAAAATCCCCAGCTTGATATACCAACAAGAAAATGTTAATGAATCTCAGAAAGAAATTCTATGTTTAAATCAATCCAAGAGACAATTGTTTCATTTCATGATGAGACTAAAAATAATGCAAATGAGATAAAAGAACGATTTTCTAACCTAAACTTACGAATCCAGACAATGACTACAAAAAGGGAACTAGTAACTCAGAAAACAGAAGGAAAATTAGAAGAAAGAGATCTAAAGATCAAGGACCTAAAGGAAGGAATTAACAGACAGATACAGAGAAATGAAAAAATAGAAGATGCAGTGATAAAACCAGTAATGGAAAAGATATTTTACTTATCAAGATCTCAGAACACATTTGAAGATAAGGAAGAAGAGCTGATTGAATGGATGATAAAACTGTTAAGAGAAATGCTGAATATTGACAAAGAAGAAAGGAAAAAAAACACTGAAGAAGGATGGAGGCTGTTTAATGAATATAAATGGGTTGAGTGTTCTTCCAAAAATACTTCAATCAAATAATTAGAAGGATAGGATTTGTAACTAGAATATTATACTTTGTTATGAGATGAGAAATATGAATTCTATAAAGATTTGAATAAGGGAAGCTTTTGGTTACCCAAATATAATTTATTATGAGAAAATTATATGTGATAGAGATATTTTGAACATTGATGGTAAATTAATTTTTTTTAAAAAGCAGGAAAAACAGGATATTGATTGACCAAATGGATTTTAAGTGCAAATGCAATTGAGATATTTTCTGGCTAGAAAAGATATTATAAACTGACATTATGTATAATACCAGAAAATGTGGTGAAGATGTCTATATTTAATTGTATATGTATTAACAGTAACAAGAATTGTATTTGCCCACCAGAAGAAGAGAGGATCACGGAAGCACTGGATGGTGTAGTATTGGAATTAGACTGAGGAAGTTAGTATCTACCACGGAATTACCAATGGATCCAGACAACATGTTTATTAAGTACTCATGATTGTAAAATTAGAAAATTAATACAATATGTGTATAAAAAAGAAAATTAGATCTTCACTAAAGCAATATATTGAGAGTTGGAGAAGTTTGTTTTTTCATTATTCAGCTTTGAGAGATAGTGGAATAATAAATTAAAATAAGGATCTCTAGTAAAATACTTTAGCTTACCTGAATTGAAAGAATTATTAGAATAATAATCATAATAGACATTGTCACCAAAAAAGCCAACACCAAGTAAATAAGGTAGCCTTTGCCATCTTGTGGAATTTTCTGTCTTGCTGTCTGTAAGGTTAAACAAAGAGAAGCAAAAGCCTTCATGTATTGCAACATTTTCTTCATCCTGACTAATGATATAGTGGACAACTTGTACTCATCAGAATATATAAGACTGTTCTGTAACTGCTTAGTTCTCAGTTAATGCTAAGCTAGAATTTGCTTAATTTGAATGTTTTAGCCCATATTATCACACCTATAAAAATTTAGCAACAACTAATCTGTAAATCCGTATCTTGAAGTTAGTTTACTAATCCATAATATGTTTTTATCAGGTTTTATCATCTTGAACTTAAGAGCCCTGGTTTATTATTGGTTTATACTTTGCTATACCAGAGGCCCTTACCAATTCATGGTAAACTCAAGGCAAGACAAAAGCAAGTTTCAGAATTTTTGTTCCCCTCCACGCAGTCTTGTAACTTTCCCTAGCAACTTTTTCCCATCAGTTTGGTCTGCTGAATACAACACAGACGGAAGAGTCTGAGGTCTGTGTTATGTATGCAGGCACCTGCATAGCAACAGCCACCAGGGGGCGCTGGCTATGGACGGTTTTTGGCGGGAACCCAGTTTCGGCGGGAAACCTAGGGCCAACCCTATTGGCTGTCAGCTTACCTGGCCAGGTATTTAAGGAGGCCAGGTAGCCGCAGTCCCCAGTTCTCTCCCCCCCACCAATAAAGAGCTGAACTCACACTCCGGCTGGCGTCTCTTCCTTGCGTCGGACCCACTACACAATTGTCTGCCAAATCATCCATTATCCCCACAAAACCTGACAAAATACCCATTGGATTATATCAGTCTTATAAATACAAATTCATAATAAACCCACTTGGGAATTATTAAAGTACATTGAATACAAAGTAATATATTTTATATAAAATTGTTTACAAAACATTAACTAAAGTCTGCATAAATCACTGACCAAATGTAGTTGTATAAATATAGTTGGGAAAAGTATTATTGCTGCTAGGACATGGCAGAAACCATATGTGTCAGGCTAACAAATATTTTTTAAAAATACTAGGTAAACAAGCGATGATTATTTCTTTATGTGCAACACTGTGTATGGATTATTACAATTAAAGTAAGTCTTATTTGGTATTTTTTAAATATAGGTATCCATTGTATATTATTATCCAAGGTTAATTTTCCTATTGTTTAGGAAACCTTTGCCAAATTTAGTACTAAAACAATTCTTTAGATATTTATTACAATATCCATTTTGTCCTTTTAAAATAGTGTGTCAAATTTCAAAACCAGAAATTGTTGATAAATCAGTCAGAGACAATTATTCTTCATCATCATTATCGTCATTGTCATCATCTTGTGCAGGAAACATTTAACTCTACCATTGTTCTGTAAATCCCTTTTCTTTAAAGACCAGTGTAAAGATCTTTTTACTTGAGAACAGACATGGGAATCATAAGAGAAATGATCATAAGAGAAATGGTGTTCGCACATTACTATAAGCAATCTAAAAGGGCTTTTACTCTAAAAGAGTAACTGCTTTTATAGAAATGCACCAATTTGGTCTCCTGGGGAAAAAAAGACACACATCTAGGTAATCAAATCTTGGTAAAGCTCCTAGGAGTGCGCTTCTTATGACTACTTATCTAGGTCGCTTTTACCTCATCGGAAGGCTTCTCCATTTTTCTGGAGCTTGCTGTAGGCATATGGTCTACATTTTTAGCCAGCAACAAGTAGAACTTCCGCAGAGCAGATAACCTCTCAATTTCTGCTGATTGAATGATTTCTTTCATGATAAGATCCACAGGACAAATTTGGATAGCGTGTTCTTTGCAGTGTGTTTTGATAAAATACATAAACAGGCCAATTATGTTCTTGGAAACCTCATCTGGAAAGATAGTTGTCAACGTTTTTTGCCACTCAGATTCAAAGTCATAATGCAGAAGAAGAAAATTATTAGTGGTTGACAAAAAATCAAATGAAGGGGGAGCAGAGGTGGTTTGTCCATGATGCTCCCAATGTGTCTCATTAAACAATAATATATCAGGTGAGAGTTCATCAGTAGGAATTTGGGAGTTGCTTCCTCCAATTATTGAGTGGCTGAGTGGGTTTACCTTTCTGGATTCCTCAGGCTCAACTTCTTTCTCAATAACTTTCTCTGAGTTTTGTTCACTTGGAGTATTTTCCTTTTTTGCCTGCCCTGTGATTATAATATGTTTTACATGGCTGGGCCTTGCTGATCTGTTGGTGGACTTCAGAACAAAGACCACCTTACCAGCCCAGTCCTTACCGCTATCCTCCACTACAATAGAAGAAGTCAAAGGAGGGAGCTCTGTTGGAAGATGTAAAATGGAGCGCTTTTGTAAGGAATGACCTGATTCTCGATGAAGCCTGTTAAGGGAAGAAATGTGCTGAGGCTTCCCTATTTCTTCAGCCATAGTATGGGAAGTAGGCTTTACTTGCTCTCTGGCAAAATTTCCAGTGGTTTTTGCAAATCCTCGCCTTTTTATTAGGAGCATAAGAAATACATCTTCTCCTGTTGGATATTTTCCAAGCCATTGACCTTTCTGAACTGCTTTATAGTGGCTCTTTAATCTTTCCAGATGGCTTTTAATTTTCAAGCTGATTTCACCAGAGGTTTTTGAAATTTCTTTAGCCAATTCCTCTTGGATCACCAACTCGTGAGTTTTCTCTTCATATTCTGTAATTTTTGCTTTGGGAGCCACCTGTAGCCACCTCTTATGGTTTGGAGGCACTAGTCCCCCTACCCGCTTTCCCCATTTTACAGCTGAAGCAGGTTTCTCTTGCTCTCTGGCAGGTTTTCCAGTAGTTGTTGCAAATCCTTGCCTATTTGTTAATAACCTTAAAAAAAGGACTTCTTCCCTTGGATTTTTTCCAAGCAAATTATCTCTCTGTCCTTTTTTCTTATGGCTCTTTAACCTTTCCAGATGTCTGTTAAACCTCAGGCTGATGTCACCTGAAGTTTCTGAAATTCCTGTGTCCATAATCAGCATATTATCCAGACCTGCAGAATTGGTAGTGTTTCTGCAGTTAATATTGGAAGCTGGGCATGGATCTCTGACTCCATCCAACCTTTTAAGAGATACCAATAGGATCCCAACTAAGAAAAGAAAAGCAGAGATGGCAGCCATTCTATTCTACACATCTCCTTTTGCTCATTTGACCCCAAAATGGATGCCTTAGAGTATTGGCAGCAAACATTAGTGGTCATTCTCTGTGGTTACTAAGCAACCACATGTTATTCCATATGGAGGCTGCAGGAGAAGGCCACGACATTTCAAGGGTTCTGTTTGGTTGTGACATCATTTTACCATAATTGCTGATATCATAGAATTGCCAGAACCATGGCAACAAAATAGGTAGTGATCTCTTTTTTTAGATAATGTGTTGACTTTATGAAATCATTCAGATATTTGTAATTATTATTTTTTGGTCAGCATCACAGTGGGAAATATCATACATTTCAATGGGAAATCAGATTGTAAGACCTGGTTGTCATTCTCCCACTACTAAAACTTATTATTGCAAATTACGTAAAGCTAGAAAAAAGGGGGATATTAGTGGAGGGAGGAGAGTAGGAGCACTTAGACTTATATACTGTCCCATAGTGCTTTACAGTACTCTCTGAGTAGTTTCCAATGTCAGCATATTGCCTCCAACAATCTGGCTCCTTGGTTTACTGACCTTGGAAGGATGGAAGGCCTTTGAGCCCTTTAGGATCAAACTCCCAGCTGTGGGCAGAATTAGCCTGCAATAGTGCATATAAGATTAGAAGATAGCAGATAAATTATAAAGAGATCCCTGTGCAGCATCCAGCTATCTTTCCACTCAAATTTATTTATTGTCTTTGTGTTAAATTACAAGCAGTGGAATTTCGCTTATATGAGTACCATCTCTGGGACAATTATTAACATTGAGAATATTAAAAATGACTACTTGGGGAAAAAGAAACTATAATAGCAAAAAATGACCCTAAATAAGTTAAAATGTTTTCTAGAACAGCTTGTTCTTTAGAATATTAATATTAATAAGGCTAAAACAAGCAAGTATGGAGTATTTTTCCTTTTGAAATGTAAGGGTAAAAGTCATGGTCTTAATTAACTACTTTTAAAATAATCTGTAGCCCTGTGTTGTGCTCTGGTGAATGGTTGAAATTTTCCAATTTTTATGAACCCCTGATTGGCTAGAAAAAGGGGTAAATGAATAAATAAATAAATAATATTCTTTGACCGCAAGAGGGAGCTACGAAGATGTTTAACTCTGAGCTGGAGTCTGTAATCAAATCTTTGAAAAGTTCATACAGAAAATAATATATCAGTTAGGGGCCAAAGATACTAATTATACAAAGGATATTAAAAAAAGAACAAGAGATACAATTAGGTATAGAAAATCACCAACCTACTGTGCCAATTCTACAAATGCTATGTAATGCAAATGTTGTTGTTGCGAAGTTGTGTCCGACCCATCACAACCCCATAGACAACATTCCTCCAGGCCTTCCTGCCCTCTACCATCTTCTGGAGTCCATTTAAGCTCATGCCTATTGCTTCAGTGACTCCATCCAGCCACCTCATTCTCTGTCATCCCCTTCTTCTATTGCCCTCAATCTTTCCCAGCATTAGGCTCCTCTCCAGTGAGTCCTTCCTTCTCATTAGGTGGCCAAAGTATTTGAGTTTCAACTTCAGGATCTGGCCTACTAAAGAACAGTCAGGGTTGATCTCCTCTAGGACTGACTGGTTTGATCGCCTTGCAGTTCAAAGGACTCGCAGGAGTTTTCTCCAGCACCATAGTTCAAAGGCCTCAATTCTTTGGTGCTCAGCCTTTTTTTTTTTTAATTGAAAAGTTTTATAAAAGTTACAAAAAATCCCCAAAACCAACCCACCCTAAACCCCCCTCTCCCTCCCCCACTTCCCAGAGCTGAGTACAGGGTTACAAATATAATAATCATAATCTAACTAACATTAACCAATTATATAAATAACCAAGTTCATAATGCGCTTTAACTCCCCTTTAACATAAATACAAGCAAAATAACAGTATACATAATAATAATAAAAACATAAATTAAAATCCAAATTATTAAACAATACAATATCCAAATTATTAAACAATACTAATATCCAAATTATTAAACAATACAATATCCAAATTATTAAACAATACTAATACTAAAAATAATAATACCATATACTTAAAACTAATAAAAATTCCACAATAATAAACTAATAATAATAATAACAATCTAAAATTTACTCATAGACTAAATGGAACATTTTAGTCCCATATTTATTCTGAATATAATCTATCCATCTTCTCCAGACTGAAATGTATCTTTCTCGTGAATGATCCTTCAAATAAGCAGAAATCTTAGCCATTTCTGCTAAATTTGACACTTTAAGCGTCCATTCTTCTATAGTAGGCAAGCAATCCTTCTTCCAATATTGCCCTACCCATAACCTTGCAACTGTTATCAAATTCAACATTAAGTTAGTTTCTTTAGTATCACAATCTGTAATAACACCCAATAAAAATAATTGTGGAGTAAACTTTATCCTTCTCTTAAAAATCTTTTGAATGTTTGTTTGCATCAAGGAATATTAAAGCCATTTGTTTCCCTGAATGAATTTCATTGTACTCTAACACATCAAGAATCATTCTTAAATTATTTTTTTATCTGACTTTTAGGTAGAAAACTATTTTGGTCTGTATATATAAATTTGATCAAAAATTTCTTTAGTCTTTCTGCCATTACTGAGGTGAATATTTATAATCTACATTTAATAGTGATATTGGTCTATAACTTTTTATTTGTGTTATATAAGAGTCTTTGTCTATTAAAGTAATGTTGGCTTCAGTCCATGTATTTGGTATTTTAGCCTCCAGAAGTATTTCATTACAATTCTTTCAGGATTGGACTTAATACATCTTGTAATGATTTAGGTAATCCATCTGGGCCAAGAATTTTATCATTTTTTTTTGCCTTTTTATAGCCTCTATAATCTCCATCATTAATATTTTTCCATTTAATATGTTTTGAATATTCTCTGGAATTTTTGGTAAATCTGCTTTTTTAAAATACTGCTATATTTTTTCTTTTGGAATTTCCTCTGCCTTATAAAGTATCTGGTAATAAATCTTTCATAATTTTTTTAATTGTATCATTTTGAAACTGTAATTCACCTTTTGTATCTTGCAGCTTGTTTATCAATTTTTTATCTTTTTCTTTTTTCAGTCTATATGCTAACCATATCCCCAGCTTGTTGGCATTTTCAAAAAAGTTCTGTTTAACCCTTTTAATCTGTTGAGCCATTATTTCCATCTTGGCTAGATTTAATTTATGTTTTATTACCCCCATTTGTTTCTTAAGTATTTTCTTTTTTTTTAATTGAAAAGTTTTTCAGTACATTTTATCTTTAACAAAACAAAACCCCTTCCAATCCCCCCAACCCACCCCTCCCTTCCCAACCCACCCCAATCTTCCCTCCCTCCCCTTCCCCCCTCCCCGACTTCCCAGAGCTAAATACAAGGTATAAAAGTAAAAACAAACATATTCTACCCTAAGCAAACAACAATAGGTTAATAAATCTATCGCACTTTAACTCTTATAATATGACTACAAGCAATATAAATATCCCATCAATACTTATTCAAATGCTAAGTGAAACTTTTTAGTCCCATATTTATTCTGGATGTAATCAATCCATTTTTTCCATTCCACGATATATCTCTGTTGCGAATGGTCCTTCAAATACGCTGAAATCTTTGCCATTTCCGCCAGGTTGGAAACTTTTAAAGTCCATTCTTCTATAGTCGGCAGTTCTTCCTTCTTCCAATATTGCCCTACTAGAAGTCTTGCTGCCGTAATTAAATTCAACATCAACTTAGTGTCCACAACGGTAGTATCAGTAATAATACCCAATAAAAACAATTGCGGACAAAACTTTATCCTTCTTTTAAATATCTTCTGCATATTCCACCAAATTTTAATCCAAAAAGCTTTAACCTTTTTACAGGTCCACCACACATGAAAATATGTTGCATCTTCCCCACCACACCTCCAACATTTAGGCTGGTAGTTCGGATACATACTTGCTAGTTTTTTAGGATCTAAATGCCATCTATAAAATATTTTATAAAAATTTTCTCTTAAATTTTGAGCTTGCATAAATTTTACATTTCTCACCCAAATCTTTTCCCAAATATCCATTGTAATAACTTCTTGAAAATTCTGTGACCATTTTATCATACAATCTTTAACAAGTTCTGTCTCTGAGTCAATTTCTATCAATGCAAGATATATCCGTTTAATATGTGCTTGACCCTGATTTCTAATTTGCTTTACCAAATTTTCATCAATCATTGAGAAACCAATTTTCTGATCTTCTTTTCACCTGGCCTGTAATTGCCCATACTGTAACCAGGTTTGAACAATCTTTTCTCCTCGTAGGAGATTATACAGCTTCAAATGCCATACATTCCTTTCCAAACTTAAAATTTCCTTATATGTAATCACATCATGTTTAAACCCAACATTTATATTTTCTATTGCGTGTTTCGGTATTGCCCAAAGAGGTACCTTATAATTTAACTTGTGTCGGTACTTTTTCCAAACTCGCAACAGAGCATGTCTTAAAATGTGCACTTTAAACACTTTGTCCACCTTCTTTTCATACAATAGGTACGCATGCCAGCCAAATAACAAATCATAACCTTCAAGATTTAATAGTCTTCCTTGTGATAAATTAATCCAATCACTTATCGCTGACAAAGCAGCAGTTTCATAGTATAATTTAAGGTTAGGCATTTTGAGACTACCTCTCTCACGCGTATCCTGCATAATCTTGAATTTAACTCGTGGCCTTTTCCCTGCCCAAACAAATTTATTGATACCCTTTTGCCATTCCTCCAAATTTGAATCCTTTTTAAGAA
Source organism: Daboia siamensis (assembly GCA_024449315.1). Classification (NCBI taxonomy): domain Eukaryota; kingdom Metazoa; phylum Chordata; class Lepidosauria; order Squamata; family Viperidae; genus Daboia; species Daboia siamensis. Next base: position 5,496 of record JAKJMR010010125.1, on the reverse strand, counting down.
TAGGTATCATTTGAAATAAAAATAAAAATTTTGGCAAGACATTCATTTTTACTGCTGCAATTCTTCCCAATAAAGACAATTGTAATTTTTTCCAACTATCCAATTCTTTTTGAACTTTTGCCCATAACTTTTCATAATTATTTTTATATAACTTTGCATTGGAGGGTGACAAATATACCCCCAAATACTTAACCCTTTTAACAATTTCAAATCCAGTTAACCTTTCTAAAACAGCCTTTTGTGATACTGTCATATTCTTAGACAACATTTTGGTTTTTTGTATATTTATTTATTTATTTATTTATTTAATTTTATTTATATACCGCCCTTCTCCCGAAGGACTCAGGGCGGTGTACAGGGCAGATATAAATATACAAAATACAAAAGTTAAAAATGAATTAAATATGCCCAAGTAAAATACAAATATACCCAAGTAAAATACAAACATTAAAAAACACCCATCCCTCATCAGGCCAGGCCGGCTTGTGCAAATAAAAAAGTTTTCAAATCGCGACGGAAGGAGCGAAGGTCGGGTGCCGTCCGGAGCTCGACCGGCAGCTGATTCCATAGCTCCGGGGCGCCCACAGAGAAGGATCTCCCCCTGGGGGCCACCAATCGACATTCTCTGATCGGTGGCATCAATTCTACAACAGAATTTAATGGCTGGGTCACCGTAACAACCAGATCATCTGCAAACGCCCTCAATCTATAATCCTGATCTCTTATATGGATTCCCTTAATTTTTTCCGAATCTCGTATTTTAATCAATAATATTTCCAATGTTAAAACAAATAATAGAGGTGACAACGGACACCCCTGCCTTGTGCCCTTTTCAATATTACATACTTCAGTCAGACTATTATTTACTATTATACGGGCTGTTTGCTTTTGATATAATGCCCTAATTGGTTGTAAAAATTTATCCCCAAAATTCATTTTATCTAATACTTTCATCAAAAATTGCCAATCCAATTGGTCAAAGGCTTTTTCAGCATCCAAAAAAATCATCGCTGCAGGGATCTGGTTGTTCCTTTCTAAAAATTCCAACAAATCAACTATATGCCTCACATTATTTTTCATTTGTCTACCACTTATAAACCCAGTTTGATCACCATGAATTACCTGTTGCAGTACCCTCATTAATCTGTTAGCTAAAACCTTAGCAAATATCTTGTAGTCCGTATTCAAAAGTGATATTGGTCTATAATTCCTTACTTGAGTGATATCCTGATCTTCTTTCGGAATCAAAGAGATAAAAGCAGTTTTCCATGACGGAGGCATCCCTCCTCCCATTTGAATTGTCTGAAACAATTCCTTTAATGGCTTTATCATTTCAAGCTGTAAATTTTTATAATACACAGCAGTCAACCCATCCGTTCCTGGCACTTTGCCCACTTTCAATTGTTTAATTGCTAAAAGAATTTCTTCCTCAGTTATCAATTGATTCATCTCTTCCTTTTGTTCTTGTGTAAGAACCGGAATACTAGCATTGCTCAAATATAAATCAATATCTGCTTCGTTTATCTGATCTCTAGCATATAACTTAGAGTAAAAATCAACAAAAGTTTCCTTAATAAGGTTCTGTTGATACACTACCTTACCCTTGTGTTCTATTTTATCTATATTAGAAACCCTTTGCTTCTTCCTCAACAAGTAAGCTAACCATCTACCTGGTTTATTGGCATTACAAAAAGTATTATGTCTGGCAAACCGTAGGTTGCCACCTGATCAGCCATTAACTTGTCAAACTGTCCCCTTAATAAATTAATAACCTCTTTAATTTTTACATCCAACGGATTCAGAAGTAAAGCCTTTTCTTTTTCCCTAATTTCATTCTCTAATTCTTTCCTCCTAAATTCCAGATTACGTCTATATTTATTGTTCAAATATATTAACACACCTCTCATGTAAGCTTTACTAGCATCCCAAACCATTTCCATAGAAGTACCCTTATTCATATTATTTTCAAAAAAACCCTTCATCTGTTTTTTACATTCTTCCACATTTTCTTGATTTCTAAACAGATTCTCATTTAGACGCCAGGAACGCCTGTCTCTGTTACCCTTATCAATCTCTAATCAAACTGGACTATGATCAGACATAGTTCTTGGACAAATCTTTATCTTCTTAATCCTAGAAAAGAAATCATTGGTAGTTAATATAAAGTTAATCCTAGAAAAAGATTGGTGTCTATCAGGAAAAAAAAGTATAATTCTTTTCTTGCAAATTCCTCTCTCTCCAAACATCTCGCAACTCCAAATCATCCTTCATCTCAAAAAAGGATTTAGGTAGTTTAGCATGGCTTGGAGTACTTCTAAAGGAACCACTCTTATCCAATCGTACATCCAAGACACCATTCCAGTCTCCCATAAAAATAAAAGATTTATAATCCAACTGAGTAATCTTGCTATGTAGTAAACTATAAAAGTCTGCTTGTTGTTGATTAGATGCATATAATCCAACCAGAAGCATTTTTTTGCCTTCTATTAACAAATCTATTATAATGTATCTTCCTTGTTTATCTGCTTCAATTAACTCCGCTGTCAAAGTATTCTTGATATAAACAACCACTCCATTCTTATTATTCATTGCAGAAGCAACAAATTGTGTACCCAGTCTTGAATTTAATAAGTACTTTTGATCCGTAACTCTAATATGTGTTTCTTGTAAACAAATAACATCAATCTTAAATTGTTTTAAGTATTTAAAACTTCCGGGTGGCAAGGCGCCGCCGCCGACTTCAGGAGAAATTATTGAATGTGGCATCCTGTCATTTTTTCATATGTATGTAATATCCATGTTGTCTCTCCCCTTCAAATAATCTTTCATCAATGTTTTAATTCAAAAGTCAATTTATCAGTCAGTTAAAAAACACGGTGGCTCAGTGGGTTAGGACGCTGAGCTTGTCGATCAAAAGGTTGGCAGTTTGGCGGGCTGAATCCCGAGTGCCGCGTAACAGAGTGAGCGCCTGTTACTCGTCCCAGCTTCTGCCAACCTAGCAGTTCGAAAGCACGTAAAAATGCAAGTAGAAAAATAGGGACCACTACAGTGGGAAGGTAACAGCGTTCCGTGCGCCTTTGGTGTCTAGTCATGCCGGCCACATGACCACGGAGACGTCCTTGGACAAGTGCTGGCTCTTCAGCTTTGAAACGGAGATGAGTACCGGCCCCTAGAGTCGGAAACGACTAGCATGCATGTGCGGGGGAACCTTTACCTTTACCTTTTAAAATTATAGATTCAGTATGTTAAGCCACTTTAAATCCTTCCTGCAGATTTTTCTTTTCCATAAACAGTTCTTAGGTTTAAGCAACAATCCAGGTGTTTTTTTTTTCTTTCAAACACTTTTTAATCTTTTAGCTGGCTCTTCCTTTGTTCCCACTTATCTTCAAGGTTATTTGCAATTCAAAGGCACAACTTTTTCTTTGTTTCTAGGCATTCTGCCAATTTCTGAGTTCTTATTGTTAGGGTTCTATTCTCTAATTCTCCATTAGATGTCAGCAGTTATTCCTTTTTTCAGTTTTTCTTTCAAAAAGTTGATTATATCCTAAAAAATCAGAAATTTTTTAGGATATAATCTTGACTGTTTTTTAGTTCCTAGATTTGTCCAGACTGAAATATTTTAAATCAAATTTTAGTATATCTCTTTCTACCTTTTATATTAATTCACCGCTTCCATCTGTAAGGGAATGGGGATATAGTAGCCTCCCTTCACTTCTGGAGGTTTTATTGCCTTAGGGATCTTTTCAAGGATTTAAATAGTAGATAGAAAGAAGATCAGTATTCTCACCAATTCCAAGCACACTGTTCACCGATGTTTAGGTTCATGCTCTGGGACTTCGGCTGCAAGCATCTTGTGCTTGACACTGATCTCACGCTAGCCTTTCTCCTGTTTGGTTCGGAGGGCTTTCGCCAGATCAAACGAAGCAATTTCCATTGCTTCGTGATCAATGGGGCACCCCTCCTTCACAGTCACCTCTCCGGGGCAACTTCGGACCCATCTAGGATCCCCCAAGCAGGAAGAAAGTAGCCGTGAGGAGCAGAGGTCTGCTCTCGCCCAGCCATGCACTGTGGGTGCAAAATCCATAAGCCTCAGCTTTCAGAGTTTTGTGAGCAGTTCTATGTTAGCAGCTAATATTGGCTCAGTTCAGGTTGTTGATAGTGATATTGAGGGAATTTCAAAGTGATGTAAAACTGTAGCAGCTGTGGAGTTAAGTGGCCGGCAAAAGAATCCTGCATTTCCACCAAAGAATGGAATCAAAGAATGAAAGGAATTAAGTAAAAAAAAAAACCAGAACATTGAACTCATACTACTCTTCTTGAATCAAGAAAACCCATAGAAGGGGTTAACTATATCACAATCACCCACAGGGACTATCTCTAGTCACCATGGCAATAGATTTGAACCAGGTTTTAATCCTGCTATCTCTCCTTTGCCACCTCCATGCCTGAGCATGTAATTAATTTCAACTGCTGACAAAGCCAGTATTCAAAATCCTCATCATTTAGTCAGAAGTTTCATTACTAATTAACTTTCTTCAGTTCATTTTTTTTCTAATTAGCAATGATCTTTCCTTTCCTCATTCCTACCATCAATGCTTTTTAATATCTTATTGCTAATTTTCTATCTCTGTCCCTCTGAGCCCCTGCTTTTCAATTCTTGCTCTCTTAGTTAAGCTGAAGATTGGATCTACTCACAGGGCTAAAAAAGTAAAAAAAAAAAAAAAGCAATAATTTGCAAGGATATCATGAATGGGCATTGTGTATCAGGAAGAATCTTAAAATGGTCAACCCAGCCATCTTATTTGAGCAGGACCATTAGATAGTTCAAAGAAATGGTAGAGAAAATTTACAGCCAACAGAAGAGAAAGTCTTTTCCTAAAGTACTACAGTGAAAGGGACAGTTCAAAATTTTAAGCAAAAACAGCTTGTGTTTCTTTGTCATCTTAGTTGGAAACAGCAGTACAATAATATCCTTTCCTCATAACACAGAAATGAACTAATAAAGCAATGATTCAGTGCAAGCTATTCTTCTCTTTCAGTGAAAAGTTAGCTGGAGATGATTCCATCTGAAATAACGTAGGTGAATCAGATTTATAATTCCTTTACCATTTTAGGGACTATTAATATTGCTAATTGCCTCTTACATTTCTCCTCAGATATTGATTGGCTGTGATCCAGCAGTGAGTGTAATAAGGCCTCCATTTGTTTTGAAATATGTGATGAAGCCTGGAACTTTCAACTCCTAAAGCTTCTAAGAACAATTAAAGAGACTTACTTTCCTGCCAAATGCATTACAGGCTATAATGAAGAAAGGTAATAAAAAAGTGACAATGTACATATGCATTAGCATTATGCCCACAAGATATGACAGCCTTCTGCAACCTGATCCTCCCTGATATTCCTAGAACTTGTAATTTCAGCCTTTTTCAAAGGCCCTGATTCAGGACAAATGATGCTAAAATCATTTTTAAATGAGTTTGACAAGTTTTTTTTTTT